>PVKM010001379.1:0-78934 GCA_004027735.1 Carollia perspicillata | reverse complement strand
GGGCTGGCTGGCTCTGGGGGGTGGACAGAGAAGGGAAAGGGAGGCTAGGAAGCAGGCTTCGAGTGCCTCTGAGTGAGAGCCTGAGGCTCCCTGTCTTTGGGTTACCCACCCCTCCTCATTGTGCCTTTGCCCTTAATGATGTTGTCAGAGGTGGAAAAGTAATTCCTCCTCAGGGAAGAATTCTTTAGGATGGAATAAAAGTGTGTAAACACACAGGACTTGTCAGCCCTATCCAGGCTCCTAGGGTGCAGGCAAGGGCCCCAGCAGGGCCCACAAGGCTTTGGGTGCTGAAGATCCTGCAGAGAGGAGCCTGTCAGCAACACAGGGTGAAGTAAAGCTGGAGTGCTCAGGTCCCCAGGCCCCTGACTTGCTACCCTCCCTTCTCCTTCCTCCTCCTCTCCCAATAAGCCTCCAGGCCTCTTGACAATGAGCTCCCACCCCAAAACCTTCCAGCAGAGGTGGGGACCTGCCATTAGGCCTTTGAGTGTGAAAAAGGTGCTTTTCAGTCACACAGCACCTCCAACTGGGAGGGCCTGGACTTCCCTTGATCTAACTATTCACTTGTGAATGGGGTCCCCTCTCCCAGGGAGAGCCAGCAGGTCCCTCCCTATGGATTAGGCATGTGCCTTCCAGGCCTTCCCAGATCCCTAATGATGTCAATTTACACTTGTTTGCTCCCTTTATCTTAGAAAGCATTTTTATTTTTACTATCCCCACTGGCCCTGCCCCTATCTCCAAAACCCCCAGGGCCAAGCCTTCCAACCCCAACTCCCACCCCCAGACTCCAAATGCCAGGCTCCTGAAGGTAACAAAAAGAACTAGGAACAACAACTAAGCTGCTATACAGAAGAAAATGCAAACCACTTAGCTACCTCTGTGAAGCCCTGTCCCTGATAACTGAATGCTCCCGCCCTCTCTGCATCAGCGTCTAGTCCTTGACGTTCTAGAACATTTTGGGACGACCTGCAGACCCAGGCCCTTCCTCCAGCATCTGGTCCTAAAGTTCCCAGCCCAGTTGGGGACTTCTTTTTTAAGTTTAGTTGTAGACCACTGTCCTGGAAATGCTGTTCAACCCCTGGGCATTGCAACTGGGGGCAATGGATGTTTCTCCCTTCCCCCTTCTCCTGTGCTGCCTCCCTCCATTTCCATCTGAAACAGTAAGGCACAGCCACAGCGAAGATCTGCAAGTTTAAGACAATAGGCTTGAAGCAATCAGAATAAGAATGGGGAGAGGAGCCACCAGAAGTGGTGTTCCTGGGGAAACAGACCTCCTCATCAAATCCTGTGCCACATGGGAGTACAGTGGTGATGTCATTTGACTATTGCTTGTGTGTGTGTGTGTGTAAAATCTTTAAAAGAGGAAAAGGAGGAAGGGGAGAGTTGGAGGCCAAGTTCCACCAAAGCTAGGGTGGAAGGAGGCCGACATGAGGAAGGGTTTGAAGCAACAACTGCTGCATTTTCTTAGCTTAAATGCCCCTGAACTGGTCGACGGGGGCACACAGTGAAGCCTTTTCTCTGAGCAGCACAGTGTAAGTCTCAGGGAGCATCGCAGGCCCCATGCCATTGGGAGCCTGTGTTAGCAGCTGCTTTTTCGTCTGAGGTTGCTAGGGACCCACCCCTGCCCTGCCCTGGAAGCCCTGGGTGTCCACAGAGAGGCGGGTGGGGCTCTCATCACCAGCTCCTGAGAGGGCACACTGAAGGCCAAAGGAAAATGATTGCACAAGGAGCAAACAACAAGAGACCGCTGTGGAGGGCTGAGGTGCACTGGCCTCAAATGAAGGAAGAGTGATCTCTGGAGCGTGGGTCCTAGCCAGGTCCTGGATGACCAGCTACTTTTCAAGTCTGCATTTGTGTTTGTAGCAAATGCATTTGCCTTTGGGGTGCCGCTAACTAAAAACGGGGAAAAGCCATTAATAGGGAAGAAGGGAACAAGCAGGGCAATGTGTTTCCTTCATCTGCCACCATCCACAGGGGGGAGCAAGGAGCAGCCCCACCTGACACCATGACTCGTGGCAGTAATTTGCCTTAAAGCCCCTAATGGGTGGATCACGGCCGGCCAGGCCTGGGAAGAGCACTGGGTCCCAGCGCGGCCTCGTGCCACGGTCGGCTGTGCAGTAACCAGACAGAAGTCACAGCGACATCCAGCTCGTTTCCCAGATGAAAACCCTCTCCCTCCACTTCTGCCAAGGTAATGAGGAAGTAATGAGGCTTGACCTGAGCGTGCCAGCCCTGATCCCCTCCTTTCCTCCCGGCAGGTTCCCACAGGCTGCACTGAGATGCTGGGTTTCTAGAAACGCTGTGCTGAGAGCCGGCCGGAGGAGGCGATCCGTGCTGTCGGGCTCGGAGGCTGCTCGGATGGGAAGTTCAGATAAACGCAGGCCTCTCTCAGCACCCTCATCTCACGCGGATTGTCTCCCCCGAATAGACGATTTGATGATGTGCAGGCCCCATCAGGCCGCTGATTGTTTGTTTTGTCACTTGATGGATAGGAGCCCTGACCTTTCCGGCTACCTCGGCTCTGCGCCCCCCTCCTCCTAGCTCTGCCCACCCCCCCTTTTTGTCCCTTTGCAAGTTTGCCACATTCTACTGTGCAAATAGTCAAAACCAAAAAAGGTAGGCAGAGGGCTGTTTGAGATCATTAGCTTAATTTGAGCTGAAAGGTCTTTGTTGTAAGTTGGGGAGGGGAGGGACCTGGGGACCTTTGCAAAGTGTTTTGCTGGCAAGCTTGTTGAGATATGATTGCCTTTGTTGTGATAATCTGAAATTAATTTGCACTTGAACCCATCTTCCTTCTGGGCTCCCTTTAAACACTACTATAATTATGCGCCCTGCATGAAATTGAGCTCGGGCCCTGATACGACAAAGCTGAATATTTGAATTCCCCAGGCACGGGAGGCATTTTTCCCCACTTATCTCACAAGGTAATAAAACAAAATGTTCCAGTGCACACGCTCAGGTATTTGCCGGAGGGGAAACAGGGCTAATCAGTGGATTGCTACACATTTTATTATGTACTTTCTCAGTGGGTCAGTCACTCTCTTTTAAAGTGATGTTAAACTTCTGCTACTATTTATACCTGGAACGTTATAAAAAAAGTGGAAGTGGGATGTTTTATTCTATTTCAGCTGCTCCTCATCTAAGAGGCTTTGTCTCCAACATCCATTTTCTCTGATTTTTAAAAAAACATTATTAAAGGCTCCCTCCTAATATGCACCGTTGATCTGAGGGAAGCACCTTCCTTGTTCTCAGTGTGAGCTGTAATATCCTTATCAGCATTCTTTTAGTTTTAACCCAGATTAGTGTTTTTGGTGAGGAATCTCATTAACTCCGGCAGCCCATCTCCTTTTGTGATTGCCTTTGGAATTGTAATGGACTAAAAGGCCAGAGGGGCCTTTCCCCGAGGCACTCATTCTTCTTAAATCAGCCTGAAGCTTAGAATAACTACACAGTCCTCAAAAAGAGACATTTGAGAGGCTTCCTGAATGAACCCAGGGTTCCTCTCTGTGGAAACCATAACTAAGACAGCCTGGGAATGGGGGCCCTGGGGGAGGAAGTCTTCACAACCACCCTGCCCCCCGACTCTCCCTCTCCCTTCACCCCTCTTTCCCTCCATCCCCTCCCCCCTCCCCTGCCTATCTCATGCATTCCCAACTCTCCCTCCACTGGAGCTTCAGCCAGCCCCCCTCTGAAAAATCAGCCTTTGAGTTATAGTCATCTTACCCTGGTGCTCAAAAGAAACTGCATTTCATGATCACACAAAGCAAAACGCCCCATTTGCCCAGCCCCAGTGCTGGGCAGAACCTGGGTCCAGAAGGAGTGTGGCCAGGAGAGCTACGATGGCTCAAAAGATAACTCACTGTCCTCCACACGTCTTCCAGGTGGTTTGTCCATGATCAAAATGCATGGTACTGTGTTTAGTTTAGGAATAAAAGCTGGAAAAATAAAATGTTGTCCCATAAATACCAGTCTCTTTCTGTTGCTCACGTAATAAAATATCGACACCAAATTTATGTAACTGGTCTCATCTGTTAGACATTTTGTTTTGAAAAAATACAGATGTCTCATTAGGTACAACATTATTTTTAACAAAAAGTATGTATTCATTCATGGTTTTATCCTGCAAGTGATTGTTCTGTGTGATCTCTATTACTCTTTGGGGGAAAAGTAAAAGTATTTCGATTTTGAGATTGATCATAGTGGTAACAGGAGATTTTTATTTACTGTTGCCCAAAGCCTATTAAATGCACACAAGTGGCATCTCTGTTCTTTTTTTTTTTAGAGAACTTTTTTTTTTAGATTTTATTTATTTACCTTTAGAGGGTAAGGGAAGGAGAGAAGGAGAGAAATATCAGTGTACGGTTGCCTCTCGTGTGTCCCCTGCTGGGAACTGGCCTGCAACCTATGCATGTGCCCTGACTGGGAATTGAACCGCGATCCTTTGTTTTGCAGGCCCGTGCTCAATCCACTGAGCTACACCAGCCTGGGCGGCATCTCTGGTCTTGAATCACTTCTCTCAGTACATTATTTTAGACAAAGAATTGAGACAATACTCCTGAATCTTATGTAATTGCCTTTTTAGAAAGGCCCCATTGTGTATGCCTGCACCTGGTACTGAATAGAGGTGTGGGTGCCCATTGTCACACAGAAGAGAACTGGGAGCCTACATTCCTGAGAGGAGAGGAGGTGTGAGTGTGTCCACTCACATAGATGACATTGTGACCACTTTCCTACAGAGGAGGTATGGGTGAGCCCATTGTGATACAGGAGAGGTGTGTTCCCCTAATGCCACATAGAGCAGGAGTAGGCAAGTAGCATCACTTAGCACAGGCACACATGTTCAACATCATGTAGAAAGCATGTGTGCACCTGTCATCACACAGCAGTGTGTGTGTGTGTGCTCATTATTCTGTAGAAGAGACAGTGCCTAATGTCATTTGATACAAGAGATGTGAGTGTGCCTAGTGTCCCATACCACAGAAATGGATGCCTACCATCCCACAGAGGTGTGGGCGTCACTACTGTCACACAGAACATGTGGGTGGGGGTGTGCCTGCTATTCATAGAAGATTACAGGTGGCACATTGTCATGTAGAGAAGGTGAATGTGCCTACTGCCATGGAGAAGATACGGGGGTTTCCCCATCCTAATATAGACGATGTGTAGCTGTAGCTGCTACCTCCTGGGAGAGGAGTGGCTGCCTATGGTGGCTACATCATAGGGAAAAGGTGTGAATCTGGTTCTCTGAAGAGCTCCACACTCTTCCCCCATTGGCGCCCCAACTCACCACAGCATCGGCAACTCCCCACGAAGTGTCCTAGGAAAGGCACCTAAGAAATGCACAGTCTTAGAGCAGTGGTGCTTCCAGGGGCCCCTGTGAGGATGGGCAGGGCTCGGTGGCCCCATAGCTGCAGCTCCCCCTCGAGTGTCTGTGCCTGCTTCCCAGTGCCTCCCTCCTGTGGCTTTATCTCCGCACACTCAATCCTGCTGTGTACATCACAGTCAAGGACTGACAAGCAGCCTCCGAGAAACAACCTTCCACAAACAAAGCAGGCAGCCCTGTTTCTCTTAGGATAACATCTCCTGATCTCATTATTGATTATCTGCTTTCTTGGGTCTTGTTTCCTGAAAGTTTGATATGGGGCAACAGAGGTGACAAAAGATTGGCACTGGGCTCTGAAATTAAGTGGCCGGCCATTAGATCAACCTCCACTGCGGGAGGCTGGAGTGTTTGGCAAACACATTAGATGCTGTCTTGACTTAATCTCTCCCTCCTTTATCTCGAATCTGTTTTGAACCCTCCCAGGCAATTTACTAGCCTTGTTGTTGATTTTTATCACTTAAATGTGCCCCTATGAAGAACTGCTTTCTGAATGATGAATCAGCTTTTCATTCAAATAATTGTATGCTTCACCTTAATGTGAAAATAGCTCTCTAAACAGCAACAACCAAAAAACTGTAAATACCATTACTGTTACATCAATCTCTGACCAGACTCTGTGGTCCTGAAAATTTACCTCCGTCCTTCCTGTCAGTGGTCTGTTAGAGCCAAGTGCATCCTGCACTTGAACTCATGGCATGGAACATGTGTATGTAACTCACAGACATACAGGGGGCAGATGGGCCATGGAAGGCCGGCTCTCCTTTCACAGGATTGGCTGTGCTATCTATATACTTGATGTGCATGTCTGATTACCATAGGGGCTGGTTTTGGTATTTAACACCAACTAAACTGTCAGGGTAGAGTTATTGAAACTGAGATCCCCCTGCCACAAACCCTCGTGGACGAGCACAGTGCTCCCAGTGCAGTTTCCTTTCTCTAGCTGCCTTCTTCCACTCTCCACACCCTACCTGTGAATCAATATTAGATCCCCTTCTTCGAATTTAGCTGGGGCCTGGGGAGGTGACATTTCAGGCAGGGTGGACATAGCATTCACAGGCCCTCTGTGTGGCAGAGAATCTTCAATGTTTAGCTTTGAAAGTTCACAGCCTTCACTGGATTTGTTTCTGGTGGTGATCACAACTGGGGGCACTTCGAAGGTTATTCATACAATGATAGAACTTTACATTGGGCAGGAAGTAGCATGGACCCTCTTCACAATTTTTGCCTTCTGGACCATCTTGTTATTGCCTCCACAGTGGAGGTTAAAATTTCCACACATCCTGGGTTGAATCTGGGAGTCTAGATGGGGCTTTGACATAGGGTTTTTCACAGTTGCTAATGGTGTGTGGTGTTCTCGAAAGTTTATCTTGGCTGGACAAGGCACCAGGCATTTGCCTCTCTTCTTTTTTTAAGGTTTTATTTATTTATCTTTGGAGAGGGAGGGAGAAAGACAGAATGAGAAACATCAATGTGTGAGAGATACATCAATTGGTTGCCTCTCTTATGTCCCAACTGGAGACCTGGCCCACAACTCAGGCATATGCCATGACAGGGAATCAAACCAACAACATTTTGGTTCACAGGCTGGCACTCAATCCACTGAACCACAACATTCAGGGCTGCCTCCCTTCTGTATACAGCAGGAACTTTGGGGACATGGTATTCAGTGGGGAGTATGACTTAGAAATCAAATGCAATGAACGTACAAGAATCGTCAGGGTCTAAGCCCTGGCTGGTGTGATTCACTGGATTGAATGCTGGCCTGAGAACCAGAGCATTGCCAGTTCAATTCCTAGTCAGGGCAAATGCCTGGGTTACAGGCCAGGTCCCCAGTTGGGGGTGCACAAAAGACAACCACACATCAATGTTTCTCTCCCTCTCTTTAGCCCTCCTTTCCCCTAGATCCAACATTAAATAAATAAAATCTTTAAAATTTTTTAAAAAATAAATAAATAATAAACACTGTCCAGGGTCTTGATTCAAAGAACAGGTGCAAAATAGGAGCTCCTCCTGTTCACATTCACCTTCCCACTGTTCATACGGATGCTCCAAAATGTACCTGCAGGCCCAAGGCATTGTCTGCCCACCCCATGGCTGGGGTTCTGCGGGAATGCCACACATTTCCAGAAGTGCAGAAGGAGAGCAAGAAGGTGATTTTGTGGTCTTGGTGTTTATTTTTCACTTTGCAGAAGCCACTTTTCTCACTCTGGCCTCTGACACGCATTTCCTTCCTGAATGATGAATCTGAAATTGAGAAGGTCTCTCTCTTAGAGCTTGACTTCCATCTTGTCTGCTAATTATCACTATGATTAATTTATAGATTCATCCCCCAGGGAGTCCCTGGAGGATGAGAACAACCACATCCCAAAGAGTTCATTCAGGCCTCCAGTTTAGGAACCAGCCTCCATCCTTGCTTGCCTTCACTGTCTGCCCAACCCCATCCAATCCACTTCAGCAGGTCCTGTTGGACTCATTTCCAAATGTCTTCAGAATCTGAATCATTTCACGAGCTTTGGTGCTACCACACCCTCTGACTCCAATCCACTCCTACCTTTCTGCTACTACTCTTACCTCTATCACCCACTATATATATCAGCCAGAGGAATCTTTTGAAAATATTTACCACATCACGTCCCTTCGCTGCTCCTGGAACTCCTCAGAAGCTCCCCGCCCCCTCCTCCCCCCATAATACAAGGATTCAAATTCCAACTGCAGCTGTCAAAGCTCTTGGAATCTGGCCTTGTCCTCCCTGACATCTCCCTCTGCCTCAGCCAAACCAACCTTTGCTGATCTACAGAGGTCTACACTCAGCTCATTCCAGCCCCAGAACCATTGCACTGATTGCAAAGCTTTTCTCCCAAACTCCGACCTCATCTCCATCACTTTGTGACAGACAGACACCTTCCCTGTCCCTTTTAAAGGTTTTCTAGGTAGAACCTCTTCTACAATAGTCTATGTTCTGAATGAAGTAACAAATGGCAGACACTAAAGAACACAATAAAGAATAATCTTATCTAAGCTTGGGTTTAGTGTCTATCTTGGCAGTAACCTATGGCGTCTCTTATCTCTTCTACCTCAGTTGTTTGGTCTTTAAATCATAAATGACAGTCTTAGCACTCCAGGGAGCCATGTGTTTTGGTAAAATTTTGCTGCTAATATTATGAAGATTTACAGATTTAAGGGCTTTAACGTGTGATTTTCCTCATCATTACTTCATCTAGTCACTGCCATTTTTTCCCCACATTATTCCATGGATCTTATGTTTGTTGACCTTTGAGGGTAAGTGCTCATAAGCTTAAAGTCAGGGAACAGGTAAGGATTATACATTCAAGGCCTCCATGGCCAGTCCAGGGTCTGTGCAGAGCCAAGTGTCAGTCATAGGCAAGACCCTTAAATCATTCTTACTCATGCATAGTTGACCAAAACACCTAAATAAAATGGTTTAGTTTTGAGTAGAGTTTTATTGTCCATAGTAGGAAGAACACTCAAATCATATCAGTATATTGTAGAAGCTTCAAACAACATCAGAATGTCTTACAGAATTGGACCATGGACCACAAAAGTGTACTTTTTAAAAGATTGGCTGGCAGAGGTAAAACAGAGCCTGCCCTGGGACCAGCACACCCTTCTCCTGCACATCTGCGCCCTCTCTTCCTTGATGACATGTATCCACCTGTCTCTACTGCAGTGTTGTTGCCTGTTCTCTCCAGAGGCCAAATGTGTCAGAAGCTCTGTGCACAGCTGGCACTTGGTAAGTCCTTCCTACCTAATAAAACAAAGCACCAAAGACAGAGTCCAGCTAACCCCTACCAACCACGTGAATGGTACGTGATGGAATGTTTACCCAATGTGGAGCACCATGCCTGGCCCACAGCAGGTAGTCACTAGATTGTGGTGCTTGGTGAATACTGTTATTTATATTGTTAACATTATCATCATCACAATAACTCGTATTGTTATTAACCCGTGACTCCCTGTATCTCAGGGGAGTTTCTTCAGGTAAACTGGGGCTGTAAGTCCCTGTCACTTAGTATACTCCCTCTGATGTGACTCTACACATACAAGTCAACATCCCGACTCCACTCCTTGAATTAGAAGCCTCTGAAGGTTGCACTTCCTTTAAAGTAAGATCTACAGCAAGCAGGACAAAGCTCCTCCCACTACACTTTTAAAATTAAAACACTATGACAGCTAGTGGGGGGATACTGAAGAGCTGGAGGGATTGAGAGAAAAGGAAAAAGGATACATGGACATGGACGACAGTGTGGTGATTGCTGGGGGGAGAGGGGTTTAAGGGGACCAAATGGTAATGGAAAAACACAATAAAGATTAAAAAATTAAAACAATAAAGAAATACACATTGGTACTTTTGACTGATCTGTTGGTGAAAGAGATAAAGTAAGTTCTGCAACAGACTGGATTGGCCCTCAAAAGAGAAAGCTAACTATGAAAGAAGAAGCTTAGAACAAGTATTTCGGTTGATTGTGGGGAAATGAGATTCCAGGGCAGCCTTGGATGGTGAGGTTACAGCTGAGATCCAGAGGCTGGCGAACTGTGGCCTGTTAACTTTAAATAAAGTTTTATTGGAACCCAGCCGTGCTTATTCGTTTGTGTATTGTCTGGGGATGCTCTCACAATACAACACAGCTGAGTGTTGGTCAGGGACCAAGTGTGGTCCCCAAAATGGAAAAGATTTATCCTATCTGGCCCTTTAGGGAAAAAGCTTGCCAACTGCCTTAGGCTCATAAACAGATATTCTCAAATAATTCCAGACACGTGACATCAGTTGCATAGCCAATATGACAAATTCGGTGCTGAGTGGCACAGTGCAAACTGCAGCCTGGGGACCCTCATATCCACCAGTTTATCATTTGCTTAAAACAACCATACAAGACAGTTCCCCTCTGGGGCAAAGTTTCATCACCTGAGACATGTCGGGTTTATTCTTACTACTCAGGCCTATGCTGCCTTCTGAGGCTAAGGTGTCAACTGTTTTATAATAAAACTTTGAGAAGCTCAACTTTGATAAGAGGTAAGGATTCTATTCAAACATTGAAAACCTAGCTAGTTTTTGTCCCAAAACAAGGAGTCTAACCCAATTACGGCCGATATGTCTAAGGTCAGAATTTCACTGTTTAAAGAAATTTTAGTCATTGTGTTTGGGAAGAGTCTTCTATGGATAATTTAAGTAACAATACACATATTTCAAAAGTTAAACCAGATTTTTCAAAATAGAGGAACTATTTGTCAAACCACATAAAAAGCTTTCTCTTTCTATAGGCCCCATCTTTGATTTCTTTGAGCATTTTTGCTCTGACCTTTTATCCTGAGAAGCCACCAACGCCATCCATTTCACTTAACAGTTGACAGTTCCACATTTGTGTTCACGGAACTTTTACAGAGTGGGCTTAGCCAGCGTTTGTGTGTAAGGACTGGAGAGGAAGAGGTCACAAACAAGAAAGAAGCCCGTCAACACCCCGTTATTGGAGGAAGCCTCCGCCACACAAGCATGTGAAGTGTGGTGTGTGTCCTGAATAGACATTCGGTGGTGTGCTGGGATGAAGATGCACATCTGCCTGGGAGACAGTCCTGAAACATGATGTCAGGGCTTTGGGGGTGTCGTGAACTGCAGGTGCTGACTTCAGCCCTTGCTGCTCTCTAGCTCCTTGGCTTGGGGATGTGGGGGGCACGTTCGTAAACTATTCTCTTATTTGCACATAGGGTTGATTTTACATTTTGACTATTCTAGTTTTGTTGTATAGTCTAATAACATATAAAATAAAAAGATGTGGTTTTAAATAAGAAATAACACATGTTGTTTAAGACCTAGAATTAGCAAAAACTATATTTTGTTATTAAGTAAACCCAGTATGATATACTTCAATTTTATTTTCATTTGTGAGTAGGATACTGTGGACTCTTCCTTAAAAGACACATTCTAAGCTATTCTCATTGTACAAGTGAATCATAGTCCTTGCTCACAGTCATTCTGTATGTTTTCAATCCAGTGTATACAGCTCTTCTGTTAAAACTAACAATGCTAGTGCTGAGGTTGGAGTCGATTCTCAAGTATTTTTAAAGGGAGCACAGTCCCTTGCTCCATATATTTGTCATAACTGCACCCTTGTGTCCTCTGGGAAGGATGTCCCAGCCTTGGAAGGATGTCCCAGCCTTGGAAGGACCAGTATGGAGCCTTGTTGAACATGGGCCCCAGAACACCTCCCTGAGTCATCCTGGCCAAGTCTACCTTCAAAAGGAGAATGCCCAGTTCCTTTTTCTTAAATAAATGCCTCAAACAGTAACATGGGGTAGGGGTGGAGGTCAGAGGTCAAAGATCTTGTTAGGAGTCAAAAAAGAGTCCTGTTCATTTCTAGATCATCCTTTGGTTCTTGTGAACTGCGATCAGTGCAACATGATTGGCCCACCACCCAGCCTTCTTTGCTACCGTTACCTGGGACCTCCTATCCCATTCCAAGTGAATATTAGATTTTCAAAACATGCTTTCTCCTCCAGCACCATTACTCTGTTGCTTCTATATTTCCACAACTACCTACAAGTTCCAATCAGGGGAAAGTAAGGAAGCATCTAACTGACTTCTCCACTTGTTTGCTGCATTCGTTCTTCACTCCTGCCCGCCAGCCCCCTCGCTACCAAGGTGGCCCGGCTTCTTCTGAAGGATCAAGAGTACCAACCCCCGCTCTGGAATTGCTTAGGGTAATGTCAACCCCATCACTGGTGGTTTGTTGTTGCTTTCTAATGAACCACCTAAAAACCTGCCCTTCTGACATGCACCTGAGCTCTCAATCCTAAGTCTATGATGTCACTTCTGGCTAAAATCTGAGTAAAGCAAGTGGTGTTTGAACAATGCCCTTGAGAGACATGGATGCCATGCATTACCCAAGGTTCCCTGAGGCATATTTTATAATGTATTCAAGCTTTTAACCACTGAAGAAAGTATTTTAATTCCTTTTACCTTTTTATTGTATCTTTGTACCTGTGCGTGTGTGTTTTTTTTAACTGAAGGTTTGTATAAACTTTAAAAAAATAAGTGAGTACGTGAAAACATGTTGCAAGCCACAGATAATGTTTAAAAAGTTTTAAAGCATAAATTGAAAAATGGTGACAATATCCTTTGATGTCAATTACTCTTGCTTTTTCAAAAAGTGTGTATTTTTTAATGAAGTTTGGTCTAATTTTAATTTCTTCTTCCAGTTGTGGAATTTTAAATACTTTTCCTGGACTTATAATATTTCCACACACTTTAGAATTCATTAAATTTTTAAACTTAAAAGTAACAAAAGTTGATCATTACTTTGGGTGGCATGAAAATGCCAACTCAGAAAAGGGGCAAGGTAAAGGGGTCCTTGGAATTTCACCGGTGGGAAGACTTCCACCACGGATGGTGCTCTCCATTGGCAGGTGGAAGAGACACGAGGCCCAGAGGGGCGGCTGCTTGTCCAAGGCCTGTGGAGTCAAGACTCAGGGGTTGAGATATTAGATCAAACCTGATAATGTGACTGTATATTGATACACAATATTTACCTGAGAGAATATAAAATCATTTTGAATACCATAGGATAACAGAACATTCAAAGAACATTCCTCCTTCAAGTGGGTCTTTAAATTAAACTTAATTAACTTTCCATGCTGTGAGATATCCGTGGAATAATTCATTAGTCAAGTTCTGCATCAAACAGGTCCATGGTGAATAAATTGCTGGTGGAAAAACTTCCATGATCTCACTGAGTGGACAAAGATACACAGGAAGCCACCTCAAGCCTGTGCCTGGCTTTTATTTTTATTGGACCCTAATTTTCCAAATTTGAGACAACTTTTTGTGACCTACTTATATCTCTTGCTGCCTTCACACTGTTTGGGACCTAGCATTAGCATCTTGTGAAATAAAATCCAGTATCAATCGTGTCCCATGCCCCAAGCATCGGGTTTGTGTCCTAGGGACTAGTAACCCTGTGTGCAGGTGGCTCTTGGTATTCCGACCCAGTCCCTGGCAAGTCATTAGCATTTAAATATATGCTAATTTCATCAAGGTGTGAAAAGATCTTTTTTTTGCATATACATGAAAGAATCATATTACTATTCAACTAGATATTTCTCTCTCTTTAACCCAAGAAAAGCTTTCTGTGATTTAACAAAAGGGAAGGCAAAAATAAAAACAAATATATATATTCTAGAGAGTTAGGAGGGAAACTTGCATATTTCCTGTTGTAAACACATGCATAACACAGTCACCTAAGAAATGCCACTTTTATGTGTATGTCAGTGGGATCACAACCTGGCACCTGAAATCCTAGGAGTTCAAAATATCATCCTAAATGCCATTTTTATGTATGAGCACCACTGCCATTTACATGATTTAGTTTTTTCCAGATGACGAGATAAAGTGCTACATGGTGTCCAATAGCATATCCCAACCCTGGCATCTTACCATTTATCTATTATTGATTTTAAAATCTAAGAAATGTTGGTCAACATTTTCCATGTCAAAATAACACGTGCTGACTGCAGATGCTTTCAGAACCATCACTCCATACACGTAAAGCAGATGCTGATTTAGAAATCCGAGCCCTCCCACAGGTGCCCCACCCTGGAGAGCTCCCAGGGTCAGGTAGATGTGGCCCTACCTTCCCCGCCGTGAGAGCAGGCAGCCTTGGCAAAGACCTCCTAAGTGGTTCGACAAGGCACATAATAAAGGCCTTGTCTTGCACTCCCATCATGATACAGTTTAATCGCGCTATAAGGCAGTCTGGCGTGTGCTTGTCATGAGGGTGGACCGTGGGCCCATATAGATTTACTGTCATTCTGCAGCCACCTCAGACCTGACAGAGGGTGTGTGGAGCGCAGCAGGACTGGTGCTGGGGGTGGGGCTGGCTCCCCGGGGTTAAGTGTCCCTGCCTTTTGGCTCGCATCCCGGGCTGGCGAAGGTGCCGGCCTTGTCCCTCACTTTGCTGATGACATGATGGATTACCCGTGTCACTATCGGTACAGTCAGCGTCACTCTGCCACCGATAAGACAGCCGCTCTCTGCCACACAGAGAAGGCAGCTATTTTTCTCCCTGATTTTAGGGGAAGAAGAGTTCTTGCAGGTGTCCTTTCAAGTGGGGTTTGAGGTATCATACTGGACAAGACCCCTACGATTCCCCCAAAGGCACTAAGTATATTCCTTTGGGTTGGACACATGCCATCTGCCCATTCGGATGAAAAAGGCCAACATGTCTAAACCATAGCTTTCAAATTTTGCAGCATGAAAATAAAACCTTAAGAGTGTAGCCTTCTTAGGATTTTCAGAGTCTAAGGCTCCCACGTGTGCATTCTGGAGCGGCTCCTGCAGCTGCTTCATTTGTTTTGTCTTATGATTAAAACTATGTCCTATTGTTTTTGAATGAGCAGGATAAAAACATTTAAAGCCATCTCAGCAGGACCTATTTTAGCTTTTATCTTGCAGACGCTCATGTACAGACTATGTGTCTCATCTGTGAAACTTTCTGCTCAGGCAAGAAACAGGGTCTTAATTTCCCAAACATGGAGCTTAATAATGATGTCTGATTCCTTCCATGAGAAGGTGTAGTGTAACGAGGGTGTGTTATTTCTTACCTGAGAAGTGAGCTTCTTCCGATGGCATTAACAGGGGCCTTTATTGTCCAAGTGCTGTGCCCAAGGTGAGGGCATGTGCTCTGTGCAAACAACGTACTAGAGAAAGTCCTCCTAGAGCCAAAGTTGCTAATGATACATTGTTGTTATGATACACAGAAAATTGTGTTATTGTGTTTTGTCGGTGCTATTTAAGAAAATAAAGTGTTTTTGTCCTTTAACCCTCTCTGTGCTTCATAAATTACCTTTTCTTTTTGCATGCATTTATACTTTCTTTAAAATGTCTAACCATTTTGAGAATCGGCTGGGCGTGGGTTCCTGGCTGGTAGAGGCATCTCTGAGAGGGACTTTTAAACTTCCTAGAGTTTACTGATCGCCCCATTGCTTACTGACAACAAAAAATCGTTCTCCTGTTCCCAACGAGCTTTGTTTTGAAGTTTTAATCAGGTCTAAATGGGAAGTTATTGAGGAGAACCCTGTGGTCTGCATTTAAATCCTGGCCCCTCCCCTTCGCATCGCGGCTTTGTTGCCTGCCGTGTGGCCTTGGATTCCAGAGTGTTCCTAACATACATAATGAGCTCAATGTCAAACTGATGGGGCTTTTGTCTTTAACAATAAGCATTTAGCTCAACTAAATGAATAGAAATTGCTTTAGTGAATTACAAAAGCCAAGGTCCTTTCAATGCAGCAACGCTGACATTAATTATTTTCAACATTGTCTTATTTTTGCAAATGCCTTCACTTAAAATTTGACCTAAAATGTAACAAATTCATTTACTGTTTAAACTTAAAAAAGTATCAATAAATCAAAGTGTCTGCAGATGCTATGAAAATCCTCTTCTGATAAACACACACACATACACAGACACACACACAATCGAAGTGCACGAGTGAATTATCCCATTGATGGCGAGTCGGAAAATCTCCGCGGTACTATCTACTTCTCTCGGTTATTTGGCCCGCCGCACCACTGCCGTCTTTGCCACGGGACCAGTTCCCTACAGTAGCAAAAAGGGGCCGAGCTCCTTCTGGGACACTGAGACCAGCGTTCCCAGGCATCCAGTGAGCGGCCACCGTCCTCTGGAAACCCCTCCGCCCTCGTCCAGCAGTTGCCGCGAGAGATCTGAACGCTTTTTCCTAAATCTCTGTAATCCAATAAGCTTCTGTGTTTAGCAGCTTGTTTTGAAACTTGTACAGCACCCCAGCCTGCGTCTCCTACGGCCGCTCGCAGGCAGGTGAGCGCCTGAGGGCCTGATCATTATTCAAGGCGAGAGGCCTTCTCAGCCCCAACCAGAATGTAATTTGTAATTAACTGTCATTTACTTCTGTCTGCATTGACTTGTTGTTCAAAAGACAATGTAACTGGGCTGGTCACTGGTTTCTCTTTGTTGTGGATATAATGTCTCTCAGATCTGGTTGTTTTCATAATGTGTAGAAGCCCAGGGCTTACTCTCTTGAAACCAGAAAGAGAAGGGGAATTCACTGAAATAAATCCAACACAAATAATTTGTTATGCCGAGGCACATCAAACATTCTATTTGATGAAATGGGATAAACCGTCGCACAGGAGAACCACAGACAGTTGAAGCCAGATAATTTAAATGACCGGAGTGAGAGCTCTCCGAAGCACGTATTTAAAATGCAGTCTTCAAAAGGCGATCTGTTCTGGAGCTGCGGACTCTAATTTATGCTCGCTTTTCAGTTTAATTATTTGCTTGTCACACTTTTCATTAGGAGAAAAATAAACAGAATGTGTGGCGAGGCCTTGGATGGAGGTCTGTGTTTCCAAGATTGTCAAGCAACTCCAAGTTTGACGACTAAGAAATTAACAAAGCTTAGAGTCCATTTGAATGGGAAAGACTGTGAAAGTGTTAAGAGGTTTGAAAAGAAAAGCATCAGACCTTTATGCAATTAGATCTCTAACAAGCTTCTCCTTCCTCAGTGTTTGGGGTGGGGGTGGTGGCGGGGAGGGGGTTACAATGATCTTGAGAGTAAATAGCTCATCCAAAGTGTTTAAAACTTTCACTTAGAAATCTCAAATCTTACTGCAAATGGGAATGTCTGCAGGTCAGAAGAGTACTATTTTATCTATTATATGTATATAATATAATATATAAAATATATATTAAATATATATCAACATTCTAAAGGTGCTGTACAGTGCCCTCTAGCACCACACCAGTACCCGTGAAGGGTGTCATCGTGTATTTGTGAACGGGACTCATACTCAGAGTCCTCTTGCTCAGGAGGACAGACTCTTGACCTCAGCTAGTTGTCCCATCATCACCAGGCAGGAAGACACAGGGACTGAATTGCCTGCTTATCTTGGAACCTACGGAGCTGTCTCAGTTCAGTGTTCATGGCTCCCACAGCATTATTTTTAAACAAATGAGACCCGTGCACAAAAAGGTGCTCAGATTGTGGAGACCGGCAGAGCGTGGCACTAATTTTCAGCCTGGAACCCAGAAATGTGGGCCGGTCACCATTGCACTTGTTTCCGGGTCAGCGAGAACCCGAGGGCTCGGGGTCCTGCTCTCCTATCTAGAGATACAAAACATCCCCACATACAGAGCTCTTCCGAGTGTGTGCTGTGTGCCTGGGTGGAGAGAGTGTGGCAGAGGAGGGAGAAGGAGATTTTGTTCAGGCCACAAGTGATGATGCATCAGCCCTTAGGAGGTGCCTGGGGCTGGGTGGGGCTGGGTGCTCCATGACACTTAGGGCTCCAGCATTTTCGAAATGCAGCAGTAACATCAGGGAGGGGGCTGGGTGCTCCATGACACCCAGGGCCCCAGCATTTTCAAAATGCAGCAGTAACATCAGGGAGGCACTCAGATCTAGGCCACTCTGGAGTGTTTGAGTGCATTTCACCATGGGATTCCTGAAAACTGCAGAGCTCAAATTTACCCCTTACTTGGTGCATGCTTTCCCTGCTGTTAACTGGTAGAGGGGGCACTGATCCTTTTGATCTGGGTCGCAGGCCTCTAAATGCCCAGGTCCCCTAAAGTGTGAAGCAGGATGGCCCAGCAGTGGCCCTCCACCACCAGGGCTCTCCATTTCCTCCCTCTCTCTCTCTCTCTCTCTCTCTCTCTCTCTCTCAGTCCCCCTCTCCCTCTCTCTGGCTTTCTTGCCTTTGGTTTACATCCAAGTTGCACAGAAATAAGAGATGACAGTTGTTATAGATATGCCGGTTTAATTACTTGTCAGCTTATAGCTGGTATCTCAGCCAGCCGACACAGAAGCTTAACTTTCTTCTAGTAGCTTAAAACCTGACCAGCTGCTACAGCTTACATATTTGTCTGTACAACTCTGGATACATTTAAGATTAAAAAGAAAAAATAGTCGAATGCTCTTTCTGATTCTCTAGTAAAAGCCATCAGCCTCCTGATTCCGCATAGATCTCAAGTGATGGGTGATGACGTGGCCATGATGACATTTAGGGGAGCATGGCTGCATCTCAATCCCATGTGAGAGTTCCCCGAGGCTACACTAATACACTCTTATGGTGGTACGTGCAAATGAGAAAGCGCACCTGTACCCATAAGGTGGAACTAGCATTGGGAGAGTATAAATAATATAGAGATCTCTGCTGCTCTTCCAGGTCTTCAGACTGATTTGTCATGTAATCATGACCTTGCCAGGAAATGATGTCTGCATGGGTACTGGGCTGATTCCTCCTGTTTGATTTCTACTCTTCTATTTAATATCAGAACACTTACCATGCACCTCTGATTCAAACCCATTCAACAGGCCTGCCTCAGTTACTCTTGGCCTTTGCGTGCAAGACCCTGGATCTCCTCAGAGAAAGGTTAGAGAGTAGATCTGGGGCTGGGTCAGCCGCTCTGTGGAGTTCAGGCTGTGCCCTGATGCTTCTGCATGGTCTGCCAGCAGCTTTTAGTGTTGTTGTTACTATTGTTTTTGTAGGTAAAAAATGCTTTAGTAGACACAGTTTTACATAGTTTACTCTAATTATTATTATTGTTGTTGACCTGTCTTTATTTATTATCTGCCAGGATAGTTTACATTGACCTGAATCCAATTACTGGTTACTGTAGTGTCCTTACTGCCCAGTTCACTGTGAAAGCAGAACCCATGGGTTGTAAGTCCAGTTAGGATGCACAGAGACTGTGAGACTCTCTCCCTGGTTTTCACTGTTACGTAAGAAGTTTTTTGTTTGTTAGAGCACAGTAGAGCTAGGTCTGGAACTCGGTGTCTCCAGTTCACTTTAGAAATTAGGTAGGTGAAAGCCTCTGAGACCTGCCATACTTTGCAGAACTGCTTTGGTTAGGTCAGAGCTCTGGGGAGGGGGAGATACCCACCTTCTTTGGCAGCCCTGGGTCCTGGGAGGGGAGCATGTTGTTTGTTACCAGCACAAAAGTATATTTTCCCTTTCTGATGCTTTGCAGACATATTCCAGGCTCTTAACCCCTGATGAAATTGTCCCACCCAGAATTTTGAGGTTAAGATATGAGGAATTTACATAAGGGAGCTGGAAATGTCATCTTTCGCCAGAGTACGTCAAGGAGCATCCTCTGTGTGTATTGGTACAACTAATGTATTCAGGAGGCGGGTGCACAGACCTGGTGGTGCCACGCAGATTAGCAAGGGGGCTTTTGTGCCTCTGGAAGCGCTGTTCACATTCAACCTAGGATGACTAGGGGAAAAGTTAATTTGATTTGATGGCCGAGAAGGTCACATGTTTGCTCAGTTCTTTGCACCAGCTGCCCCTCCTGCAGCCTGTTAGAAGGATGGTTTCTGTGCAGAGGTCCTATGCAAAAAGCAAACCCATCCAAGGGTTGCATCCTGCCTGCTCCACGTGGAACACCCTGGAGCCAGTACGGCAGGGCCAAATGTTCTGAGTGCACGCACGTGGGTTCATTGGCCAGCTAATCCTTGCCTTGGAATGTTCCCTCCTGCATCTCGTGTTCACAAACAAAATAAAACAACATAAGGCCAAACAGGCCAAAAAACCCCAAAGCAAAACAAAGAAACAGAAACAAAAACAAAAGACTCCTCCTTGAATGAGCACAATAAAGAGGAGACAATAACTCAGGACAGGTTAAATGTCACCTGTCCTTAGTCAAAGTACAACCTTGCTCTCCTCTGGTGTTTGACATTGCTGAAGGTTTTGTCTTGATTACTTTCAATAAAATTCAAAGTAAGGATGACTGTCTTGGCTCACTAAGCAACAAGGTTTTATCACTAATTACAATCCTTTATTACCAGTAGTTTAATAGGTTTATTATAGGTCATAAAACAATTCGGCATGGGAGTACATAAAAGGAATGGCTTCTACAGCTGTGACATCTTAATATCTATTCATTGTAATCATTTTATGATCTTTAATGATAGTATTTTTTATTAAAATATGTACATATGCCTTTACATGGGCTGTGTTGCCACCGAAACTAGGAGGCGGAGCGAGCATCACATAAATATATACTAAAATACTTAATGAGGCATTTTGAAAACTTCTATTGTCAAAAGCATGTTGACTACATCACATGTGTGGAGTCTCATTATGCATAATTATAATAACATTATAAGTGCTATAATAATTCTAACCTTGAAGGCACAATAAAGGATAACTATATTTGCCTTCCTTGCCCACACATCTGAGGCACTTTCTTCATTAATTATATTTCACATAAGAATAATTACATTGTGTAAGACTGAAATTCCAGGGCGTTTGCTACATCCTGTGAATGCCAGTCTTTCTGGAGTGAGTGAGGTTTTTTAGGCTTAATTATATTCTCACCTATAAAGTTTTATTCTATTTGGAGATAAGCGATCTGTGATTTACATGGCTCGAAGGGAGGATGTTTGTTGTTGATCTTCATTTTATTTTGTAACCCAATTAGTAAAGTAAATAAATTGGGAAAAGAGGAGCTTATTAGCTGGTTTTGCATCAGGACTACCTTCACAGCTAAATCACCCGATTGTATAGCATCCTATGCAACCTTTGCCTGCCACCTCCCACCTAGACGGCCATGGACTTGCAGAGCGCAGGCGCTGGAAACAGTCAGTTTGAAGACAGGGCGGGGGGAGAGGTAGCAGGGCCTACATTCTCATTGTCTTGTTACTACGCGAAAAGTACACGTGTCTGCGTAGTTATGGCCTAACTATTTGATTCCGTTTTTTTTCTGGCACTAGGATTGTCCTCACCCTGGACCCCAGGGAAAATCTTTGATTTGAAAGTGGTTCATGACTTCCGATGGCAAGTAATTTCAGAATCTAACACTAGCACCAGGATTACAAGTTTGCTAATTGGATCAAATATATACTAATATTTATCAAGCTTATTAGTCCTCCTCAATTTAGAGATGAGGGCAATTTCTTAAGACAAGGTAAGCTCTACCCAACCCCCCACAACCCCAACACAAACCTTCACACCTCAATGCAAATAATTCTCATTAAATCTAATTCCAGTTCTATGAATATGACCAGAGCCCTAGAGTCTGAACCTGTCCTTCCCCTGCTTTCGCTCGGACTTTAAGTCAGCTCATTCCCCAACCTGGAGTAAGAATTCCGTATTAGGGAGGAGCACTTTCTAAGTATTTTTTAATCACACTAGAATGCAAGATAAATAAGTGACAAGAATGCAGTGAAATTTTACTATTTTTAATTAAATAGACAAAGTCCATTCAAATTAGAAAGTATGTTGGGGACACACATTTTGCAACTTTAGTAACTTGATCCAGGCCAAAGAAAGAAAAAGAAATCGAGAAAGGAAGAAAAAGAAAAAGCCTAGTCGAGGTTCTCAAGGGAATAACTCTAGTGAATAGATGGAATGATTTGTAATTAGCATATAAATTGTATGCATGTAAATGATGCTTCTAAAAGGTATTTGAAAAGTTTATTTTCTTAAGTATTTCAAATCAGACCCCCTGCAACCTTGTTTACAGTACTGATTTGCACTTTCATGAAAAAGATTTGCAGTGAAAAGAAAAACTTCAGTTGAAGTCCTCTCTTCCTCCTCAACCCCCCTTGCTTGTGCTTTATCACAACTTACAAATTAGTGGCATACAAATTAATGAGTTTTCTACAGTATTCAGTCAACTCATGTAATAAAAAGCTTTAATTCAAACACTGGAGCTTAATTATTATAATTTATTTAAATGCAATGCACTGTTTGCTAAATTTCGTAGGACTGGAATCAATGTGTAATTTAAAGTTAATTTTAACATAGAGAAACAGAAGCATCCTAGCCCTCCAGTTGGGTGGCAGTAGGCCTCACGGTCTCATGAAAACAACAGTTAGGTTATTTGATAGAAACACCCATGTTTAACATGATAGGGAACGGCCAGCTCTGAGTACAGAAAGCATAAATGTCCAGCCAGATCTGCAGGACTCCAAGGGATGGACTACACCACCAGGAGCTTTGACCTTTACAAAGGCATTTGTTTAGGTAACATCATTAAATAGTGGTAGAGTGGTAGAGTGGTAGAGTTGCACCTACAGAAGATGAGCAGTGATGACACCTTTCTGTGAGTAACTGATTGTATCCTATCCCCAGATAACACAAAACACTGGGTTGTTTTTCTTCCCTTGGACCTAGACTGTGGTTCAGGCATTGCTGGGAATAGGAAAATAGCATGTCCCATATTCAAGAGATGCAACCCTGGCATGTCATCCTTTCTTTGCTGCTGGTCCCTGGGAGGACATACCAGACCTCCCATCTTGATCCTGCTGGAGCAGGACACCTCTTTTTTTCTGCACCATTGGTGTTCCCTGTGGAGTCACTTTGAGAAATACTGGAGTGAGCCTGTCTTTATCCATCAATTTCCCATCATTCCCCTTTATTATTTAGTTGCTCTGCTAGGCTATTTGGAATTAATTCATTTCAAAAGTAAAAGAAACTAATTCATATGATCAAATTAAAATTTATCAGGAAGTAATT
Organism: Carollia perspicillata; assembly: GCA_004027735.1. NCBI lineage: Eukaryota > Metazoa > Chordata > Mammalia > Chiroptera > Phyllostomidae > Carollia > Carollia perspicillata. The sequence continues at coordinate 56,048 of PVKM010001379.1, read as the reverse complement.
TTTTTGCATGCTTTTAGGGAAAATTTCTAATTGTATCTGGTTGGCTAAAATTTTTTTTTTCCTTACAGTGGCTCTAGTAGTACTTAGTTGCCTTTAACTTCATTAGAAATGATTTTGTTAGATTGTATTGTGACAGCTGTCATATCAGTGTGCATTTAAAAAACATCAAATTTGATGAATTTTTGTGCAGCTATTTTAATATTGAAAATGGAAGAAAGTACTCAACATTTTTGGCACATTATGCTTTATTTCAAGAAAGGTAAAAATGCAACTGAATCGCACACACACACAAAAAAGATTTCTGTGGTGTGTGGAGAAAGCGCTGTGACTAATTGAACATGTCAAGTGGTTTGGTCTCATGCATTGGAAGATGTTTAGCAGCACCCATGGCCTCTACCCACTAGAAGTCAACAGTGGGAGATAGCCAACATACTCAAAATATCCAAATCAATAAAATTTTTGATGAAAATGAAAAATGTGTCTTTTATCTTATGCAAAAAGCTAAAGGAATGTTTTGGCCAACCCAAGAGAATTACACTGACACCAAGTCAGTAAAATTAAGTTGTATTAGCTGTTACCAAATTCTCCTCTGGGAAACATTGTGTGAAATGAATATGCCACTAACCAGGTAGGAGAGGGCCTACTTTTTTACACTCTGGTTGACTATAAGGGTTTTAAAACTTTTTACTCCTTGTTTTTCTCAAGTGGAAAACAGGTATATGAATGTTATTTTGATTTGCATTCTTTAATTATGAGTAAGATTGAGCCTCTTATTTTGGATATTTAACCTCTGTATCTTTCCCTATGAACTCTATATTCATACTTCTTTTGTTCTTTCCCCCCTAGTTAATTGTTTATATTTTCCTTATTGTTTTCTAAAAGTTCTTTATAATGCCAGAAAACAGCCCCCAGTGTTTTCTGGCATTATACGTCCATGCTACCAGTCAGCTGGTAAAATAGGGAACAATGGTGTGCAGTGGTGGGGAGAGGAAGTGAGGGAAGTGAGTGGACCATGGCCTGGCTCCTGCTGGCTCGGCAGGGCTAAAGTTCGTGTTTGCCAGGATTGGACGGGTCATGGTTCTCTCGTGATTCTTCAATGATCCTTTCGGTCACTGTGTCCTCTCTGTTGTTAAAAAAAATCAACGGAATAAACTTAAAGATCTAATTGGCTTTATTCAAGGATTCATGAATTACGCAGCTTCCAATCTAGCAAACAGAAAGGAGATCCAGAAAGCTGTACAAAATGAAAGGTTTTTAAAGGCAGAAAAGGGTAGGAAAAACGTTAACAGAGTAGATTACTTGAGGCAAGGTCACATTTCCTTGGGAAGGCAGGGGGTCTATCAGCCAGATTATCTCACTGGTGCTGGTCAGGAAATTCCAGGTTGGCTGGTTAAACTTTACATTCCTGGGAGAGGCTGAAACTGCAGTTAGTTCAGGTATTAAGTCTTGGTTTACTGATATGGGGCTTAGCACAAGTGACTCCATGTTAGTCCTGTTGTCTTACTCTGTCTCTGTCTCTGTCTCTCTCTCAAAAATTCCCTCATTTTGATCAAACTCAGCATGAGAGATATGATCAACCTTGAAGGCATTAGTGCCACTCCCAGCTACCTCTGAGGTCCTCGCAGCCTTACTAATCCTCTGTGTGGTAGTCACATGTCATATTGTTGCTGAATCCTTTTGGTATTCACAGGTCGTGACTTCAGTCCCATGATTTTTCAGTCAGGTATTCTCATTGTTTCTTTTCTGACATTCCAGTCTTAGAGAGATCATTTGCTTCGTGTTTATTGGCTACAAACACGCATTTAAAGCCTCTGAGAGAATACAGAGCCCCAGGGAGACTACTATGATTATTATAAGCAAGATAATTCCTGATGTCAGGAGTGTACTTTGAAGCCATGGTTGTTGGGATCCAAACCAATCAAAATCAGATAAGTTGAAGAAAAACCCTGTTGAAAGAGTTACCTTTATAAACTAAGTGTCTTGCTCAGTGATCGTCACCAGATGTGTCAATCCAGATGCAGTATGTGGTGTGACCACAGCACAGACACATCCCTGATCAGCTAAAAGAGAATGAAGGACTGTCTTATTACAAGAAAAAACTTTGACCAGACAGTTTAAGGATTTCTGTTGGACAGCTATTGCTTTAGTAGCAGATTCTGTAATGCTATTCAGAGTTAAGGAGAGGCTCCTGATCACAGCCTCACTTGCCCTTATTCCTGGCTGGCAGAGCAATGATCTACAAAGGAAAGCTAATTTCAAAATCATGGATGCCTCCTTGTAATTTCCACTTGAGTTTGTGGCTCAGAATTGGAAACTTAAAATTTAAGGGTCTGTAGACCACGCAGGTGGTTTTGTTGTGGTTAGCCTTGCCCTGCTTTCCTTTCTTTGTATGAAGGCTGGGTGCACCTTCTCTGGGTTTGGGGTTGTTAACCAGAGACAGAGTAGTGGACCACCAGGACAGGCGAATCAGAAATGATAGAGAAGGGGAATTGTATCATCAAAAGTCATGTGTAAGTTGGTGATGGGCAGAACTATTAGATCACTAGCATCCTGGTAAATCCAATGGCCTTTTAAAGGTTAGGTTGCTCCCCTTAGTAATGGCCTGGAAGGCCCAGGTGATGGGATTATCTTTTCAGGCCAATACCAGAGTAAAGGAAAGAAAGAGAGAGAGGGCTTCGTTTAATTGAAGTGAGAAGTCTTAATCTGATGTCTTGGGAGAAAGCAGTGATGTTGGCTACTGCTCTTCCCAATTTGATTTTGAGGTCTCTGCATGATGTGTGACTTCCTGGAGGGTGAAGGATCCCTTTTTAAATTGGAGTGTGCGGACCCAAAGTTCAAGTTCCTGAAGTCTGGCTGTCATCTGGGTAGTGAGAAGGACCCATTATAGTCCCCTCCAAAGAGATTCAAGGGCAGTCTTTGTTCTTAATTATTCCAAATCAGGAAAGTGAGAGAGAATAGGAAGTGTTATTTTGGAGAGTCATAACCAGGTATATGAGGAAGCTAGAAAAATTTGGGGTCAGGTCCCGTTCACCAGCAGATAACAAAGCCTCAGGACAATGAATAGAATCAGAATCTAACATCTGCAATTTGTAGATGTAAACATAATTTTTTCCTCTATCCCTCAGTTTTTTAACCAACAATATTCACAGTAAAACTAATTTATTTATATTAATCTTAGCCTAATTGTTTACATGGGGGCAGCAAGAATGGTGACTGATAATATAAGCTCTTTTTAAGACCGCTTTGCTAGAATGGGTCAGGGAAGTGCCAGACTGATTTTTCTCAGGGGCTTTATTGTTTCCATAAAGTCTACCTTAAGATCAGTAAAGCTTCTGTCATATCTGAGTCTGTGCTTATCTCTCTCAAATAGGACATTCTAGTAAAAACCTTGATGGTACAGATTTCCACTTGCATCCTATTACAGGGAAAACAGATTCTTATGGAACGTATGTAAATAACTAACTATAGTGCCATGAAAATGATACCTAAGTATTTCCGAATTCTAAGAGATCAAGTAGGCAGAAACAGTAAATGTTCCATCTTTGTTTACAAATTGCTCTATGCCATGTATGAGGGGGACCCCCCAAAACCAGAATTATTTTCTGGAAGGCAGGCCCCTTGTAGTATAGGCTTCCCCCATGAGGCGAGTGTTCTAGGAGCCCATCTACATCAGTGTACCAGCTGGTGTTGTTGTGAGAGGCTATGTTCAGTTCAGTGAATTATTTTTGAAGAATCTTTCAGTGGGTTTGCCCATTTCATGATGGGTGATTTATAGTGCACCTGCCCACGCTGCACTGAGTGTTCAGCTGTTTTTGACCCAAAACCGGCATGACCCCCATGCCCCATCCTCCATATTCACCAGATACTGGCCTGAGCAAATTTGTTTTTGTTTCCCTAGAATGCAAAAAAGTCCTCTAAGGGAAATGTATTGCCCATATGGAAGAGGTAAAACAAAAAATGGCAGAAGCACTAAAAAGCATCATAATTGACCAGTTCAAAAACTGTTTTGATCAGTGGAAAAAACATCTCAATAGGTGTATTGCATCAAGTGGAAGTACTTCAAAGGTGACTGAAGTTTAAATATGTAAGAATAAATACACCATTTTTATAAGTTATTCCAGTTTTTTTTTTTTGGTCCCCCTCATATAGCTTCAGTAAAAGGGTCTTTTTAAATCTGGAAAAACAAAACATTAGGGAACCAACAATGTTTCCAACAAGAAGTCATAAAAATTATTATCATCTTCCTCAGTTCATTCAGTTCCAAGTTATTAATTTTTGTGCTGGCTGAATCCAGATTTTTAGAAATTAGTTCTAGAAATTCTAACCCAGTTCAGTTTCATGACCTTAGTGTTCGAAACTCAAACTTGGGGAAGTGCTGTCCACGAACCTCCTTGAAGAGGAAGCAGTGCCGCGGGAGCACTGCTGTGGAAGCAGGGGAGTGAAACCGTAACTCTCTGCAAATGACAAATGAATTTAAAAACTCCATTATTAAAGATCTGATGAGAATTCATTCCAATAAAATTGATAAGAAAAATGGGTTATTCCTATTTCATGAGATTTTAAGATAATGACTAAAATTATGACTGATAACATAGTATCAGGACATAAGCAGTGATTTCCAGGAATTTCACACAATTTCTGGAGCACTTATGGCATACACCTCTACAATGCTAACATAAAGAGTCTTCCCATTCTGTCATATTGACGCTTCTTATGTAATATATCAAATAAACCTAATTAGTTTCACACCTCCCTTTTATAAGGAGAGAGAACAAATCTTTTGAGATGTTTGGAAAATTGCCAAGTTACTTCCATGTTAAAAATAATAAAGAGTTTGAATTTGGAGGGAAGTTTTTAAAAAATGCCAAAAAGTTTTAAACACTTGGTCAAGCAGAATCATAGGTCACTGTGAAACAATGCGTAGTCATTTTTTCAACAGAACTAAATCCAAATCCCAGTTTTGTGCCAGCTTACTTTTGACATTAAAACTTGTTTAAGTTTATTTAATTTTAATGAGCTTGAACGTACATAAAATTTCTTCTCAGATTCCTTTCCTACAACACTTCTATTTTTTTAACATTTAGATTTTATCCTATTTTTCCTCTTCCTCACTTTGAAATAACCAGCCTTGTTACAGAACAAAGTAACTTTCCTGCTGCAGAAAAATTATCTCCACCCTTCAAACTTTTAAATAAATCAAAACCACCCCTCTACTTTTCTCGTGTATGGACATGTTTTCCTTATTATACTTAGTAGCTTTAGTTACATATGTCAAAATTTTTACCCTAAAACTTAATTTCTAGTAAAAATTTAAAAATAAACAATTATGAACTATCTTTTACAGCAGCATTTCGTAGATTGAGAACTTTATATGCATAAATGTTTAGATAGTAGAGAAAGTTAGCCATTATCCTAAACTCTTCTTCTTGCTGACAAATGTTATTATAAAATTATCAGAATAAAATAAAATAATTTTATTTAAGGCTGATAACTCTAAAAACATGCCTGTTTTAATTAAGGTATCAAACATAAACTGGGTTTAATACCAAATATTTCCCTGATTGTATGAACCTTATATTCATTTAGATTAGTTTCTATTACATTTCTGTGAAAGGTAATTCATGCAAGCACTTACTTTTCTTTAAGTTGGTTAAATAGAGCTCTTTTACAAATTAGGTTTGGAATTACCATACATAGGTGGAAAAATACCATACATATGCAACATAGATACGTAGATACACATAAAAGTACAGACAGATACAGAGATGTCATGGCTTCTGTTTTTTTTAAAAGTACTGCCATGAACCAAGTGCAGTAACACAAAACTCACTAGTTATAGCAGAAGTTGGCTTTCAGTTGTTTTTGTTACAGATAAGTTTATCTGCTCAGGTGGCTAAAGCTTTTTACTAATATTTGTGGATAAGACACATGATTTTTCATTTACCTGAGTTTCCAATGACCTTTTCCCTTTTTGTTCTTTTTCTGATACAACTACCTCCCTGAAGTTGGTACTTTAGAGAGATGGACTAGATAAGAGTTGACGTTTACATCTCAAAGGCGTGGGGAAATAATGCAGGCTCCTCCAAGGAGTACTTGGGCGGACTTGGAACTGCCCCCACGGCTGCATTTCCAGTTGTGCAAAAATGTGTAAGATAAGGACGGTTGCTCTCAGTTCCTCAAGGAATTGCTTTGCAGCTTAAATGACATCATAGGCTGATCTACTCATCCAACTATATTATCTTCAGTTTGCTTTTTTATATCAGGTAGAAGATTTCCAACTAAGATGGAAATCAAAAGGTTTCTGTGTTCTAGATTTAAAGCTGGGTGCCTTTGGGATCTTTTAGCATATCTTTTCACAAAGTCTTCAGAAGGTTTTCTTTCCCTCTGGGTACATGGTTTCATTTTAGCTCAGAGGAGCAGACATAAAAAAAATTCTTATCATGTTCTGAATAATTTCAGTTTTCCCTGGTTGTTTAATGAAGTAAGATAGAAGTTTACAAAAAAAATACCTCAGCATGCTGTGGCTGATGTGGCTCAGTGGATTGAGTGTTGGCCTGTGAACCAAATGGTTGCCGGTTCAATTCCCAGTCAGGGCACATGCCTGGGTTGTGGGCCAGGTCCCCACAGTTGGGGCTGCGTGACAGGCAATCACACGTTGAAGTTTCTCTTCTTCTCGTTCCCCCTCACTTCCACCCTCTTTCTAAAGATAAATAAATGAAATCTTTAAAAAAAGAAAGAAAAATTTGCACAGGCCCTTTGAGGAAATCTCTTTCCAATGTCCCAACTGATAACAGTTAACAATGGGCCCCCTAGGAGGGTACAAGGGAGAGGCCCAGACGTTATTTTAAGTCTCTGACCCCAGAACTGTTGTATCTGTAAAGCTAAAGGTGTAAAGCTAAAGGTTTGACAAACTTTTGTTTACTATCTCGTGTCCTTAAATTTCCATTAGGCTTTTGCAATTGATGTTTTAATGAAGCTATTTTAGAATTTAGAAGGCTTTTGGAAGCTTCTGTATACCAATAAAAATAGCTACCTAATTTGGCTTATTCGGTTCAGGAAACTTTACTTCTTAAGTGAATGGTCTGCTCTAGTTGGAATATACCCCATAAAAGCCATTGTGAATTTATGCTGTTTCTACAAAGATGTTATGATTTTTGTAGACATCTACAACTTCAGGGACCAAATTTCTTAGACATAAAATAAGCAGATGTGCCAGAAGGCGGCATGCTCAATTCTTTGGATTTTAAAGATTCAATTATTATTATTATTAGCTAAGCCTTTGGGTCTTTCAGAACCAAAATAATACCTAAAAGAGAAGTGTCACTCAGTTGTGAGTTTTGTGATGTTTTACAGGGTACTTAATTGCATACAAATTTTCATGAGGTTGGTGGTAACTTTGTGTTAGTCTCACCCATTCTGTGACCACGTTATCCTAACATGAGAGTCTGGGTTAGGTGGTAAACACTCTAACTGCTTTCGAGGACTTGCCCCATGCCCACCAACTTTTTTGCCCTTCTTTGCCTTGGGGATCCTCGCTGGCAATAGCCTTTGCTGCAGGTGCCCATTAACATATCAACAGCAAACTAGGCACTGGGCAATGCGTTGAACCAGCAAACCTCAACAAGGGAGGACTGTAGAATGATTAAAAGTGGAGAACTGCAGCTGCCGTCAGCTGTTTCCAGTATGGAATCTGGGGACAGACCAAGGGTTAGGGTTCAGACCTTACTGCAGACTGCACACCTCCGGCAGTACCTGATGTTAAACTAGGGACTGGGAAAAGGACAGAACCAGCAGATCCCAATAATGAGGACTGTGGTCTAGGCCTGAGTTTGCAAACAAACAGGGAACTGGGGACTGGACAGTCAGTTAGATCAGGACCAGGAAGAATTTATCCATGGCCCTCAGAAATGGCAAGGCAGAAATCTCAAAAGAGTTCAAGGGCACCACTCCTGGGGTTCTCATTGTCCCCAAAGCCATCAGCAGTTCACCTCAGGTTCTACTATTACCACCAAATCTATTAAAAAAACAGAATTCAACTGAGCAAATTTAAAGATCTCACTGGCTCTATTCAAGGATTCATGAAATAGGTAGCATCCCATGTAGCAGTGGAAAGGAGATCTGAGGAGCTATAGAAAATAGAAGGTTTTCAAAGCAAAAACAGGTGGGAAAGAAGTTAAAATAGTAGATATTTTGAGGCAGGGTTCTATCAAGCAGATTACCTCACTGGTGTTGATCAGGAAATTCCAGAATGACTGGTTGAACTTTACATTCCTGTGAGAAGCTGAAACTACAATTTAGTCAGACATTAAGTCTTGGTATGCTGCTGTGGGGCTTAGCACACGTCACTCCATTTTGGGTCTGTTGTCTCTCTCTCTCTCTCTCAACACGGTGTTTCACTGGTAACATCTAGGTTGGGTGTTCTTGAACATTTTCCCCCTTATGAGACAACAATTAAATATATTCAGTTATATCCACTCAGAATTTACTTGGAGATATGTGTAGAATAATTTATTTTTCTCAGGTTGATGTCTCCTTTAAAATGTACCATTGAAACCCTCCTTTTCTGTGATAATGTGTATAAGGATTGAGTGAGTTTAGTATTTCCTGGTAGGAAGAGTATAAGAAGGTCAAAATTGACAAATGTTTGTCTGTCCTCCATGTCAACAGAATGGGTAAATAATACCCATTTTCTTTTAAACATAGAAGACAGAAATCATGAGGTGTTATTGGTAGTTTTTGCTTAGGACTGTTGATACGTCATGCTGGGGAGAAAAAAATTTCCCTTCTTCTCTCCTAGGTTCTTTGGCTGGTCTAACAATCAAATTGACGTAAGACAGATTAACAGGAAAAAAAAATTTGGAAAAGTGGGAGCCCTCAAGATATAGGATCCAAAAGGGGACCAGATAATCGTGGCTTATGTAACATTCTGATCTAAGGAAAGAAGTGGGGTCTGAGGGCACACAAAAAAGGGAAGAGGAGGAGCAGGGGGTGATTCATCTGCACAGAAAGCTGAAGGAGATGTTGGAAAACAAAGGTTGCAGATAAGTCTCTTCAGTGAAAAGGTGTCTGCTGTAATAGCTCTCTTCCTGATACAGATATTTCTCTTCCTGAAACAGATATTTCTCTTCCCGAAATTTCCCTTTCTGATGGAAATTTAGGCAGGTGAGGGAGAGTAGAGAGCTTTTCCTGAACCTACTGGGTTTTGATTGGCTGTAGCTCAAAATAATTCCCGTGCCTTAGTGACATATTTTGGGGTGGTGATTCTGTTCTCCTCCAAACATATGGGGATGTTTGGCTGTTTGTAACATCCAGCAGAAAGGAAAAGACTCCATTCTATTACCGTACTGGCTTGCCAGACAGGTGCCGAGGCAAAGCAGTGGTTCTAATGCCTTCTAGGATGTATGGTTCTCAACTGGGGGCAATTTTGTCACCTATAAATCACTTAGCAATGTTTGGATACATTTCATTTGTTACAATGCCGGAGGGGGCTTCTCCTGGGATTTAGTGGGTAGAGTCTGAGGATGTTTCTAAACATCCTACAAAAAACAGGACAGTCCCCACAACAAAGAAATGTCCAGCCCCAAATGTCAATAGCTCTGAAGTTTAGAGATACTGTCTCAGACAGGAACCCACTGCGGGGACAAAAAGGAGGTAAGACTCCATTCCCAGAGACGCCTCCTTGCCTTGGATGGCTGCCAGCAGAGTGCTTCCCCTGAGACTTTGCACCCAGACACGCAAAGCAAGTCTTGTTTGCCGTCAGCTCTGCCACACGATGGGTACCCACCTACGCCGCCTGCTATCTTCACCTCTAGTTCTAAGCACGCCTAAGAATGACGAGTGTGTGCCAAGCTCCGTGGCTCAGTTTACAGTGTTGCCCTATTGGTTATCCCCAAGACGATGGAGATTTCTCTCAATATTAATGAATTATACTGACCAACAGTTCTCTTAAGAACTTGAATGACTCAGATAGGCGTTATCGTTTGTCTTCCTTTAGTATTAAAATGAGTTTAAATCTTTTAATTACATTTTAAATATTAATATTTTAGATATATGTGTAAATATGCATTAAGATGCTCAAACATAAAACTTTCAAAAGTACACAGGATGTGCCTGCCATCTTGCCATCTTTCTGGTGTTTGGGGTAAGTTGGCACAGATTCCTTGCAGTATTGGGAGGAAATGAATGAACCAGTTCAGAATGCACTGGGCCTGCTCGTTGACCTGCAGAGACACCGGCACTCTAGCAGTGGCTGCAGGAGCTAGATCTGGTGGCTGGATCTGGAGCACAGCCAAAGGCTGCTGCAATCAATTTTTACCATGACAAGGTACCCACCCCCCACACTGCCCCAGGGAGGCCTCCCTTTACATCCATATCACCTTCTGTAAACTTGAGGACTGCACATCAAATTCATCTTTGCAACCTGGAAACAAAATGTTTACACCAGACTTCACCCCAGACCTTCTGAATTGGAGTCCAAGAAATAATATTGATAATCAGACAGTGTCAAGAACTATCGACTTGCCCAATATCATTCTGCTTCCAATAGAGATTGTGACAGTACATACCTAGTTGGAAGTGTCAGTAAAAGGCAGAAACGGATCATTTCCAAGTTAAGAATTGGGGGCAATAGACTAAATCTCATTTTCTATTTTGATTTGCTGCCTCTGGTCCTTGGTGGCCAGGGAAGGGGTTGTCACATCTTCATACTTTGTCTAACCACAATCCATTACCGCCTCATTTAGTCTCCTGTCTGGTGGACCTACACACAAAACACAGGCGGTTGATGGAACAACTCCTTGGCCCTTTGACCCTAGAACCTTCTTGACCATGGCTCATAACCAGTCAGAATACTTAGAGCAATTAGCGAAGATATGGAGCAAGACTCACGCACGCCGCGTCGTATCTCCTCTCTGTGGGGGTGCATCCTACAGAGACGTGGCTTGTGAGAGAAGGGAAAGCAAAAGACCAGCCACTGGCAGTAGCTGGGGAGAAAGGGATCATCAAATTTTTCTCTCTGACACATGGTAAATGAATCACCTCCTGCTCTTGGAATTGAGGAAAAGTGTGTCCTGAACCATGACTGTCCAAACATAGTAGCAATGTGGCTTCTGAATCACGGGGAAAAGAGCTGTCAGAGCCACCGTGGTTCTCTGTATGGGGAGAAGTTCAGACATATTTAGTAAAACTACTGCTTTGACATTGAAGCTGATGATTTGGCAACTCAGTGTTGCTTTTTCTCTTGGAAACTCTTGATGCTTGTGCTGTAGAGTGGCTACAGACTGAAATAGAAGAGGAAGAGGCTGTAAGAAAAGGACACCGTGACCCAGAAGATATTAATTCTAAGGATCCATTGACGTTTTGGTGACCTAAGCCATCAGATGCCTGCCGACCAGTGTTGTTATGGGGAGTTCAGTGTTACCACGGCTAAATCCTGGCTGCTGAATCACGGTGTGCTTCACTGGCCTACTTCATGGCTTCACGTGTTTGTTCATCAATCAGGGTACCAAATGCTGTCTTGTGAAAGGGACTCAAGGCCCAGCTCACACTGCATATGTTTTCACTTCACTGCACTGAGGTTTTCCATCCACCCTTGTGTCACGAGATTCCGGAAACTCTAGAAAGTCATAACAAGGTGGAACTGGATTTCTTGTTATTTGATGAGTCTCACAATCTGGATCTTATGGGGCTGCTGTAGCCCGATTGAAGCTCTCTTCCCTTGCTTTCCAAGTGCTGTTAATCAGGGGAGAAGGCTTACAGAATCAGCCTTGGGAAGAATCACCCCATCAGTTGTAGGCAGTGCTGCCCGAGGGGGGCTTTTCCACATGAGTCACTGGTGTCCATTCAGCCAACAGGAGCCCCTTCTTGCCAGCAGGTGCCTGTTTTCCGTGTACCACCACTAGACTTTCACAGCTGTCTCCAGAAAGTAGTTTAGTTTACTAAGGAGGAAAGTTTTGTTAATTCTTTTGGCAAAAAGAAAGCCATTCTAGGCAGTATTCTAGGAGTATGTTTTAATCAAGATATAGCTCCTGCTATTAGAAAATAAACTCCTAAATGTGTAATGTCTCAAACACAATAAAAATGGATTTCTTGTTCCTGTAACAGACAAAATCATATGCTCCTCATCAAAGGATGCAGCTTTGCAACCTGGAAGCAAAAGATGGCCAATTTTCTGCTCCCCCTGCTGGGAGCTCAAGGGACGTTTTTCTGATCTGAGTTGCTGGTCAAGCTCCTAGAGGTCAAGCTCACAGAAGTGTGGGTGTCCCCCATGACTGAGCCCCCACCCCCAGAGCTTTCATCTCTCAGCCATCCATGCTGAGCCTCCGGTGGTTCTTCAAGTGCTGTCTAGGTTCTCCTACCCCAGAGTGGTTCCATTCTCAACTTTTGCTTGTGGGTTTCTGCTTGAGATTTCTCTGTATCTGCCTTTCTATCTCTCCAGTTCTAGGGCAGCAGTTTGCCCTGTACATCACTTCTGTGATGGAGCTAACAAAGAATAGTTGATTTTCAGTTTTTCAGCTTTTTTCTTGTTGTGTGAATGAGAGTGAGGATTTGCAAAATCTTTGTGTTTTGCCCTGGCTGGTGTAGCTCAGTGGATTGAGTGCAGGCCTGCAAACTAAAGGATTGCAGTTCGATTCCCAGTCAGGGCACATGCCTGGGCTTCAGGCCAGTTCCCAGCAGGGGATGCACGAGAGGCAACCATACATTGATATTTCTCTCCCTCTCTCCTTCCCTTTACCTATAAAGATAAATAAATAAAACTTTTTAAAAAATCTTTGTGTCTGGGGTTGGAAATAGGAAGTCTCCTGTTTTTTCAAAAACATCTCTAACACCTTGTTCTCAGGAAAGGATATACTGATCATTTATTCATTAATTTCTTCTGCACACACTCGCTGAGCTCACCTGTGTGCTGAGCTCCCGAGCATACAGGATGCTGACCCCAAGAGAAGAGAGGACACAATTGGTACCAGCATCCAAGGTGGTGCTGTGCAGAGGTTGCAAGAGCCTCTCAGACTGAAAAGAAGACAATTATCCATGTGTGTTAACTAATGAAACCTTGACTGGCCAATAAAGACGGAGTCACAAGTGCACATGTACAGGAGACAAAAATTCAAGCTAAAATAATTTACCTCTGGGTGGACTTTCAAGTGAAACAAATCAATAGGGGAGCCATTTTCAGGGATAAGTTAGAGGGGACTCTTCCCAAGCCTTCCAGGGGCTTTTAGGTGCATGATGTGCAAATATGTTTTGGGGTCCGTTTTACAGTAGATATGAGTGGCCTCCATATGCAAAAATAGGCATAAAGAATGTTCTAGCTGAAGAGCCCAATTTCAGTGCATCTGTAGCCTCTGTGTACAGAAATCAAACTGCATCCACTTTTTTTCCTATCCCATTAAGAACTCAGCCAGTTTCTTTATTTTTAAAAAGAGGAGAGGCTGAAAGGGTCATCCTTGCTGGATGTGACCATCTTTGAACACAAACATCAGTCTCTTTAAGCGGGTGTTGGTCCCATGACTGTTGGCTTGGTTTACACACAGCTTCTTACGTTTCCAAATCTCCATTTAATTGATTTTTCTTTCAGGTTGATCTGGATTATACTCTGTGTTACTGTGCGAGTTTCTGGCAATCAAGGAGCCACTTTACCAAGTCTGTTTGGCAATTTTGTGTTACTCCTAAGCAGATATGATGGAAACTACAATACAACAATTAGGCTACTATTTAGTACTTCTTGTATGTTTGCACTTTATTAATTGCATTAAATAATTCTAGCCTGTAAGCAATTTAGTTTCATTAAAATGAGATTTTCACCCCCAGCACCTAACTTCCAGTCCAGGGTACAAAACAAGAGTTGGGAGATTAGTTGGCACCAGAAGCACAGCAATGAGTCTGCATTCCATGGAGGTCCTAGCCACAGCTGGTCAGCAGGGTTTGCATGCTGGTTCATTTATCTAGAATGGCTGTACGTGTGTCATAAGAGGCGGTGGATGGTGGGCTGTCCACCTGCTTCTCCACTGCTGGTGTGGCTCACAGGAGCTGGGCCTGCAGTAGACTGACAGAATCCAATCACAACCAACCCAAGTAAAGACCAGACTCATGCATTGGATCTGCCACCATATTGTATCATTTTCTTCAACTGGGCTGCTAATTTGTGTAAATGTATTCTGTATTATGTCTAACAAACACAGTTTCTGTTATGTATAATAAACACATAATTTTGCTTCTAAAGGCCACCCAATTTACATATGATTGGGTAAGTCAATTTATGTAAATATATCACCAACATACCCAATTATATGTAAATGAGATAGCCTGTAGGAGCAAATCGTATGTCTATTGTACATAGATTTCTCCAGAAACTGTATGGAAAATTGCCAATAGTATATACATGAGTATATACAATAGTATGTGCTCATATATGTGAGTATATTCAACCTTTCTTTTCTCCTAAGTTTGGTTTCTTATATTTGAGCTTTTCTACAGGAGAATAGAATAGCAACGAGATGGCAAGCTGGGGACACAAAATGCCCTTTAAGCTTTCACTCGGTGGTCCTAAAGTTCAAATTCTCAGGACTTCTTTGCTGCTCACCAAATTCAGAAACCAGTATATTATGTTGCCTTTGTGATCAACTATTGAAAATGCAATCTAAGTTGCATAAAACAGGTAGAAAATGAAACCTACAAGCTCTGAGTATAAGGCTTTAATGATGTTTGCATATTTATGTGTTTTTAAAATTACAAGGGGTGGGCTAGGGATTGGCTGAAATGAGGTGCAAGAAATTTTGGGGAGGATGAGCATGTCCTAAATCTCAATTCTGGTAGAGGTTACCTGGGTGTATAAATTTGTCAAAACTCATTTGATTGTACACTCAAAATAGGTATATTTTACTACATGCAAATTGTAGCACAATGATGTTGATTTTTAAAAATCTCCATGCCTGTTTAGTTGAGTTTTAAAGCTTCCTAAAGGTATTTTAGGAAAGACTTCCCAAACTCTCTAAAGTTAGCAAAATTCAAAGTCAAGTAAAGTAAAACTTTTACTAAGAGTTTAGAATCTCACCAATGACATCTAGTTAGTTATATAAACAGCATTCAGCATTTTGTGAGCTGCATGTGCGCCCTCAAAACAGGATAGTGGGGAATTGCCAAAGTCTATTCTGATGAGAACTCCTCCTGCTCTGCCTGCAAAGGCCCACTCTGGGGGACCCCATCCAGGTCAGAAAATCTGACTTTCCCATTGGACACTGAATGGACAGTGTGGCAGCACCAGCAGTCCATGACACTCTGCCCTAGCCCAATTTCCAGCTCAAGTCATATTTGACCTCAACTGATCTTTAAACCAACCACTTTTCCTAATTCATTCCTCATTTGGAGGCAGTGTAGCAGTTGGACTGTTTATACCTGATGTCAGGTCATCACACCATGGCCAATGTAGCTCAAGGTCCCAGAAGGTTTTCTGGAAGTTTGTCCGGACCCACCTGAACTGGGAAAGTGGAAGCATCATCTGTAAGTCTGTCCAGAAAAGATGAAGACATTGCCCCTCCATCCTATTCTTCCAAGGAGGTAAAACCACAACTGAACACTTTCTGCATGCTTTCTCCAGGAGTGAGTCCTTCCATAGATTGGCATCTACACGGCATCTAAGCTCAGCAGCATCCCGGACAGACTGTGTTGCTTGGAACTAACATCGAAGAGCTTTCTAAGTGTGTTAGATGTGTTTTTAAGTATTTCCTGTTTTCCCATTTGAGTACGAGCTCCATGCAGACAGGGTTCCAGGGTTGGTTTTGCTTCCCGCTGTATCTCTAAAATATTATTTGTACATAGTAAGTGCTCAAAATAATTTTTAATGAATAAATTTATATATTCATATATATGCACATATGTGCATATGTATATTTAGGTTTATTTATATATTTTTAGGTAAATGGTCTTTGCAGGAAAAGCAGGAAAAGCAGGAAATCTGTGTGGACATGTGTGTACTGTCTCTGTGCCTCAGGTTCTTTGCACAGGCCTTGTCCTCTCCCTGGGGTGACCACCCTGCCATCTCTTCTCCCAGGGCTGGTTCTTGTTCTTCAGGTCTTGGCTTGAATATCAAGTCCTTGGAGCCCAGTGCAGACGAGGGCCCCTCTCCCTCATGCCTTCATTGAGGTGCTGTGCACAGTTGTATTTATTCCTTGTCTGCCACTTTGCTCCAGTTCGTCTTTCCTGGTGTCAGCTCCCTCACAGGACCCTTTCCCCTAATGCCTGGAACTAGACGGAGCCACGCCTTAGAATGCATTGCTTGAGAAATTGTGGTATTTCCTTTGAAAAAGCATTTGGAATTTGGTTAATTTGAACATCTTTAGAAGCTTTTATAAGCTCTTTGCTAGTGCTTGAGAATTTAATTGCTTTCTTGGCAAAAAAAATATTACTTGAAGCTTTTAAAAAAATGATTGGTGGTTGAATACAAGAAATAAGTTAAGCATCATGGCCAGGCTCATTGCTGCTTAAAATGAAAATCTCAGTATCCTTCCATTCAGAGAGGTCTTGTCAGGCTCAGAACTACTGACATTGGGCTGGATCATTCTTCCTCGAGGGAGCTGTTCTGTGCACTGTAGGGCATTTAGTGGCACCCCTATCCTCCACCCACTAGATGCCAGAAGCTCTCCCGACCCCCAGGTGTGAAAAACACAAACATCTCCAGATGTGACAAAGTGTCCTGGGGGGCGGGGTGCTAAATTCCCCAGGGTGCGATCTACTGACGTGCAATTCAGTCACAATTAGCCTGCTCCAAGATAGTGACCACTTGAGTCTCTCCACCTATGCCAACGTTTATATACACTGTGCAGGCAATATACTCCATGCACACCTGCAGTTTACACACACATGCTCTATACATGCACACTCTAGACACACATGCTCTACACACACTTTAAACAGCTTTTATTTATTTATTTTTAGAGAGAGAGGAAGGAAGGAAGAGAGAGAAGGAGAGAAACATTGATGTCAGAGAGAATCATCGATAAGTTGCCTCACCTATGCACTCTCTCTCTGGGCACCGAACCCACAACCCAGGCATGTGCCCTGACCGTGAAATGAACTGGCAACCTTTCGCCTTGTAGAGCTACGTGCAACCACTGAACCACACTGGTCAGGGCTGTACACACGCTTTTTACATGCTATCCTTCTGGATACCCTGCACCAAACTCCTACTAACTATCAGGGCTTATACCTTACACATATTTTTCTTGCTGGTGTATTTGAATGTTTCTAAATTTAACAGCTTGGAAGTTGATACCCTGAATGAGCCATAAATTCCTCCCCTGTTGTTGCTTCTGTTGTGTCTACAAGGAACATTGCTTCTGTGTTAAAGATGTTACCGAGATGTTCCGGGAACTCCTGAAATAAACTTGTCACTGCTGTTCTCACTCTGATGATCCAAAATGACTTTGTGAACATTGGGAAAAACCGCACTTGTTTGGAAAGGAAGGCCACCAAGCAGATACATTAAAATAATGAAGGAGAGGATGTGGAGGAGAGACTGGCAGTTCTGTGGGCCGGCCCTGGGCAGGGCCCCTGTCAGAACTGTTTGATAAATGGAGGGACCCAGGGGCCTCTGTATTTGTTTAGCGCTCTGGTTCTGCTACAGCTGCTCACAAAACCAGCATTGAAGCATCTTCCATGAAAAAATAACATAACTTGACATGGATCAGCCCATAGGGCATTGCCCAGAGAAGGCCATATTGTTCTGCCGGCCTGGCTGGGCCCTGCGTCCTGAGAGGGGAAGCTGAGTGAGGCCTGAGGGAGACTTTCCAGCACATTCGGAAGGACCTGGCCCCTCCAGTCAACACTGCTTAACACAGGTGGGAGAGCACAGCAGCTCCTTCAGTGAGCATCTTTGTTCCTTCTCATCCCCAGACCCAGAGACGTGTGACCCCAGTGCTTCCTGAACCTGCAGCTTCTGGTCTGAAGGTGCTTGGGGCCAGCCTCAGTGGGCACTTCACTTTCGGGGTGTGCACGTGGCTGGAGATTGGGATGTCTATTTCCCCAGCCTGGGCTAATCATGACCACCTGTGGCCCCATTAGGCGCTGGGGCCGCACCCAGAGCCAGACTGTTTGCTAATGGTTTTAAAGTGCTCTTTCTACTCTTAAGGATAAAGAGTATTTCAAATGTCACTGAAGGTACTTAATTTACTTACGTTATATTTTAAACAGAGGCAGCTAGGAAAATCAATATTAAGTTACTGCATGAAACACCGATCAAAGGATTTCTTCAGATTTTTTGTGGATAAGGAACACATAAGGACCTTCATGAATTTTAGCAAATTCTACTCTACAAACATCTGGTGTTTGGGATTGTAATTGGATTATGTGACTACACCATGAGTCAATTTCCCACCACTTTCAAAGCCATTTCCACCTCTCATTACTCTTTAAAAAAATAACCTTGACATTTTTATTATTGCTATTATTTTTATTTGTGGTAAAATACATGTAACATCAAATTTGCCATTTTAACCACTTTAACTGTGCAGATCAGTAGTGTGAAACACATTCACATTGCTGCATAGCCATCACCACCTCTAGTTCCAGAACTATGTTTATGTTGCACAATTAAACTCTGTCTCCATTAAACACTAACTCCCCAACCCCCAACCCCACCTCCCGGCACCTACACTTCTATCTTCTGTCTCAATGAAGTTGATGACTCTAGGTTCCTCATATAAGTAGAATCACACAATATTTGTCATCTCGTGACTGATTTATTTCACTCAGCATAATACCCTGAAGATGCATCCATGTCGTGGCGTGTTACAGAATTTCTCTTCATTTTAAGGCTGAACAATATTTCATTGCACGTACAGGGTGAGGCCAAAGTGGGTTTACAGTTGTTTGTATGGACAATGCAATAATTAATAAGTAATAATACAAGGATATATCTGTTTCACATACAAATGTAAACCAGCGTTGGCCCCACACTGCGTACACCACATTTTGTTTATCTATTCTTCTGTTGATGGACATGGAAGTTGCTTCTACTTTTCGTCTGTTGTAGCTAACACTGCTATGGACACGAGTGTACAAATGCCTTTTTGAGACCTTGTATTTAATTTTTTTGAGAACCCAAGAGTAGAATTGTTGGATCATATCATAATTCTATTTGTAATTTTTTGAGGGAATGCCATACTGTTTTCCATGGTGGCTGTGTCATTTTGGCCACTTTGCATCCCTACCAATAGTGCACAGAGATTCCAATTTTTTCTGCATCCTCAACAATACTTGCTATTGTCTGTTTTTTAGTGGTAGTTCTATTAATACAATATGACCCATATTGGTACATGGTCTATGGGCACCAGAAAATAATGTATATCTTGTTGTTACTAGATGGAATATTCTTTAAATGCTAACTAGGTTCTGTTGTTTGGTGATGTTATTGAGATATTCTGTGTCCTTCCTGACTTCTGTATCAATTGCTTTTTAGTTGGTTTATCAGGTGCTAAGGTAGGGGTCATGGATTCTCCAGTTATAATTATTCTTGGTTTAGCCTTTTATTTTTGCCAGTTTTTGGTTCACATATTTTGTATCTCTGTTGTTGGGTACATATAATTTAAGATTGCTATATCTTCCTGATGGATGGACCCTTTTATCATTGTATAAGTTACCCCTATGTCTCTGTAAACTTTTCTTTACTGTAAAGTCTATTTTATTTGATTATTAATATAGTCATCCACCTTTTATTTTCTTTGATTATTTTTTCATAATCTATGTTTCTTCATTTTTTTGTTTAACCTGCTTATATTATTATAATTCAAGTGAGTTTCTTCTAGATATACAAGTGGGTCATTATTTTTTATAACCCATTTCACCACTCTATGTCTTTTAATTTTCTGATTAGAACATTTACATTTAATGCAATTAATGCATTAAGGGTTATGGGAGCTATTTTATTCATGTTGTCCCGAGGGCAACTATGTTTTTGGTCTTGTGTCCATTTTTTAATTTTTAATTTTTACTGACGTGTAACTGACATACAGCATTATATTAGTTTCAGGTATATGATATGATTCAATATTTGTATATACTGCAAAACAATCACCACAATAAGTTTAGTTAACATCCATTACCACACAAAGGGATACATTTTTTGTGTGCAATGAGAACTTTTAAGACCTACTCTCTTAGCACTTTTCAAATATGCAATACAGTGCAGTATAGTATTATCACTACACCCGCCATACATTACATCCCATGACTTGTTGATCTCATAACTGGAAGTGTGGACCTTTGACCCATTTCAGCCATGTCATGTATTTTACTTATTCATTTTCTTTTAGAATAAGGAGAACAATATGTGTCCAGGTTGATGGGAACAATCCTGTAGAGAAAAAAAGTGAAGCAGATAGTTGTTATATGCATCCTCTTTTGGGATTGCTAGTGTGCGTGTAGTGTGCCCACGTTTGATGGCACTCCTTTGATTTTATTAAGCTCAGAATCCATGGCAGAACTTCATGTAAAATGGTCAATAAATATTTGCGAAATTAAGCGCAATTCAAACAACACTGGTCTTCAGGTTTGGGCATCAGAACACACATGCATGTTGCAGACAGCACCTGTTGGTGAGAGGACAGCAGCACGCGGAGCCCAGGCCAGTGTGAGTCGGAGGGCAGCTCAGAGCTGAGCACAGCGCCCGTGGGGAACCGCTGCAGTTGGCGTTTTTAGATGGCTGTGTAGTTCCACACCAGTGTGTGAATGCGACTAACTCCCTCTAGCTGTATAATAGGTACCTTTATACTCTTTTGCTTGAGATATGATGTAAGCATACACTCACCAGATAACAAAATGTGGAGATGGCAAGAATTGTTAAAAAATGAATAGTTTTCCCGGATAGAGTTTGAGTGAGAATAGGGTAACCCTGACAACTGATTCTGTGTGAGGATTTATGGGGCCTCACTGCTGCTTTAGAACAGAGACACATTTTTGCCTTTGGAAAAAACGTTTCCTTCTTCAAGAACGACCATGTTTAGCAACAGGCGAGTAAGACCTGCACCAGAACGAAGGTTTCCAGTACTCAGCGTGTGTTGTCACACAGTTCATGAAAAAGTCATTAGCTGGCTGCCCCTCCTCTTCCCTTGTCAGGCGGAATCATGTCATAAATATCGTCACTTGTCAGGCAGGATATCAATCTATCCAGGTAGCCCCCACTTCCTGTCTCGGGCCATATGTTTCTGTTATTTATGTCAAGAAAATGGCATTTACACAACCGCTCTGGTTGTTGACAGAAGTTTAGCTCCTCTGATAGAGCTGAGTGTGTGGCCTGTGCTTAGCCCCATAGATAATATATGAGCTGGTGCAGTTTAAAATGTACTTGCACACGCCTGATGGGATAAACAGGGCAGGGCTGACAGCACCATCTGCCCAGCCGGCCGAGGACAGGAGGGCAGAGAGTTCCAACAGCATTGACCTTTGCCCCAGGAGGTCAGTGCCTTTTTGCTGAGATAGTGCTATGGCAGGTATATCCTTCTGACTGCTTCATGATAAAGCTGTTTTGTAGGAGGGGCTCCTGCAACAAGGAGCCTTGGTAGCTGACCTTTTCTATTCCAAGATGCCTAGCACCAGGCGTTCTCATGTAGGTATATGTTCTGCCTGTCCATTTGCTGCTGAAGTGGGCGGCTGACACTGAATGCCAGCTGGCGATCAGAGATTTTTCTGGTCAGTGATTGTGACTTGAGGAGAATTTGGCCTTGACTTGTCCGTGATTGTAGCCTTCTCAACTAATTTAGAGATCTAAACACACAAAGTGGGAACAACAAACATGACACCAAACTTGAAATAAGATAATTATTGATTTAAGTTTTTTTAATAAGATTAAGATATCAAGAATTACTTTCCAATTAATAGAGCATAATACAAGACTGGGATTTCATGTGTGAGAGCATGAAACCATGTAAAATCTTTCAACACACACACATACACAGCACTATGAGTCCCTTCCTGGTACCCACCAGGACATGCCATAGTGACTCAACACGAACACCTTTATTTCATTTGGCAGCTCAGAAATTACTTTGATATCTTTAAAGATAAAATAACTTAATCCTTAAGTATCAGTCTTGTTTTCAATCTCTACATAAGAATAATTGTGTGTTTAGGCAATTTAACTATAACATTATGAAATGGATTATCTCTTTTTTTTAATTGAGGTTCAAAAGCTTACATAATTTTTGTTAGCAGTGTTGATCATAGCTTGGAAATGCGGTTCAGCTCCAGTGTAACGTCTATGGCAAGGTGGGCCAAAACTGAATACCGGTCAGATCTTGAGCTTGTAGGTGGAACAAATCGGTCTGATTACATGGGATTACATGGTGCATAAATTTTTAAATTAAATAGTTTCTTGCCTTATTAGATAATGTCAACAGTATTGTTGTGGTGGGTTATTTTCATTTCTTGTCTACTTTCATATAGAAGTTTTTTATTGTTAATCAATATTCCTTTATTTAGATGTGGCAACAACTCAGGACCTCACTTCTCTCTGGAGAGTCTGTTGATGTCATGTAAAATTTCAGAGAAAATCCATTTCTTTCCTTTTGATATGTTTTATCATATAATTCTCTGGAATTCACTTTAGTTTTGTTAGGCAGTCAAATTATGTCTTTTTACTGGAGCAAATCAATGCAGAGACTTTCCTCTCTGAGGTCCCTGGTAATACTTACTGATTCTGTTTTTCATCTATGGTCCAGCCTCAAGTTGCTTCCTGTTTACCAATGGTATTCCCACAGCCATTATCCATTCAGCAATCTGAGATTTTAGGGAGTGGACTCCCAGCCGGAAAGAAGGTTCTGGGGAAGGTAGTGTCCTGGAGCTCTGGGCACATGTCCTCTCCCTGTGTGGCCACAGGTAGCTCCAAACACCAAAATATAGGTATCTTGAGCCCTGGGCTGTGTGCTGTTGTCTTGGGCTTCCACAGATAAAGCATGGTTCAGCAAAAAAAAAAAACCCCGCTGTATATGTCTTTGCTTAAGTATATTCATAGTAAGTCTAGCCATAGGAAACAATTGAAACCAGCATAGTCCTAGACAGACTCTTTTCAGTCATGTTTCTATTGTTGCTTGTGTTGGCCTTTGCTCTCTTATATGTGAGCACATTTAAGTAGCAATTACTTTAGTTTATACATTTTTCTTCTCAAAACCCAAGGGTTGTGGTAGTATTTTAGTTCATATGCCCCTATGGGGACACCACCTGGGAATGATCTCTTAATGAGCCCCCAGGGTGTGGTCTCAGTGTCATCTTGTGGGCCATCAGCTGCTCAGTGTGGCCTACATTCCCTCCACCTCCACATCATGCCACTTGTGTTGGCATCCCACTCACCCGAGGCCCAGGAGCCAGTCTTCTGTGATGCCACATACTCAGAGCAACGTCTTTCTTCTTGCTTTACCCCTTCTTGTGTCACATCAGGCATATGGTAGGGACTTCACACATATTTCTTACATTACACAACCAGGAGATTTGACAAATGCTGTGTGTGGGAAGGTAGAAGTGTAGGGAGAGCAGATTCCAGAATTTTGATGTATATGCAACTTAGTGATCACAATTTGCATAGAAGAGTTTATTGAGGAACTAGTTCTGGAGCTGTTTTCATATTAGTTACAACACTCCTTTTAAGTGGATTGCATTTTTATTTGGGTTGGTTTAGGGAAAAGATTGCAAAGACATATAAATGCAATTTAGACATTTTTTGTGTGTGTTTATTTGGAGTTATGAATACAACTATATTAAAGAACATAGCTGTAATTATATTATCACACACATACTTTTCCAAATGGATGCATTTGGACTAAAATACCTACGTGATATAAAGTTGCTTCTCCTTTTAGGTGGTAATGATTTGTCTTCAGTAAGAAGATGGCTAGGAAAATCTTTTGGAAAGGTCTGAAGGACACTGAAAGGGACCCCCTTTTCTTTGTTGCATTTGCCACCCACACTGAGCTCTTGTGATGTCAGCCTCTGTCATCTTTCTCTAACTAGTGTTTCTGTCTCAGGTCCCCTCCCCATTGTCCATTCTGCACACACTATTTGAGTGTAAATTGTGAATGCACAGTCAATAAGTGTCTATTTTCATGAGTTTTAACAACTGTGCACATGTGTGTGACCCACATCCAAATTAACTAAAAGTGAGATAGTTGATACGCAGAGTAAGTGCACATTTGACTTTACAGTCACACCTTGGAGTTCGTTGGCTTTAGAACTCGTCAAACCATGTACTTGTTACATTTTGATGAGAAAAATTGTTTTAGCACTTAGTGCTTGCTCAGAACTTATAGCTCTCGCTAGAACTTGTATGAGTCACAATGCCACCCTGCAAGAGAAAATGCTTCATCACTCATAGCTTGGTACTCATCTGTTTTGGCACTTGTCACGAGTTCTGGAATAAATTAATGACAAGTACTGAGGTATCACTGTATTTTTTTAAATGTCACATGTTTTTATCAAAGTGGAAATATCAGTTGCTCCACGTCCTCACCAATATTGTGTGTTGGAAGTCTGCATAATTTTAGCTACTCCATTGGGTCTGAAGTGGTTCCTCATTGTGGCTCTAATTTGCATTTTCCTGTTGACTGCAGATATTGGACACCTTTTCATGACATTACTGGCTACCCATAGATGTGCCTGTAGGGAGTGTATATTCAAATAGTTTGTCTATTTGTATTAGGCTGTTTGTCTTTTCTTTACTAAATTGCACCATTTGTTTATGAGTTCTGGATGCAGGTCACTTGCAGACACAGGTGTTGTGAACATGTCTGTTCTGCTCTGTGGTTGCCTTCTCATTTTCTTAATGATGTTTTCAATAACACAGATTTTGAATTCTGATGAAGGCCAATCTGTCAATTTTCTTCTTTCATGGTTAGTACACTTTGTGTTTTACCTAAGAAATCTTTACAAACCCCACAGTTGTGAAGATTTCCTTCTGTATTTCCTTTTAAATGCTGTACAGATTTAAGTGTTACATTGAAGTCAACAATCCATCTCAAATTAATTACTGAATATGCTGGGAGGAGAGGGGTGAGGTTTATCTTTCCACATGGATGTGCAGTAGTTTCAAGTCCATTTGTTAAAGAGACTTTTCTGTCTCCAATTCTTTCCCTCATGCTATTGTTAAAAATAAGTTTTTATCAGCCCTGGCTGGTGTGGCTCCGTGGATTAAGCACAGGCTTGTGAACCAAAGCATCACTGGTTTGATTCCCAGTCAGGGCACATGCCTGGGTTGTGGGCCATATTCCCAGTATGGGGTGTGCTAGAGGCAACAATACAGTGATGTTTCACTCCCTCTCTTTCTCCCTGCCTTCCCCATCTCTCTAAAATATATAAATAAAACCTTTTAAAAGAGTAAGTTTTATCAAGGATGTGGGATTATTTCAAAATGCTCTTCTGTTCCCTTCATCATTAGACTGCCTGCACTTCTGCACTAGGCTGCCTCCCTTAGTGTTCAGAAAGAACTCCATTCTTGTATTTCAAGTTCATTTTGGCTACTATACATCTTTGCCTTTCCATAGGCATTTTAGAATCAGCTTGTGAATTTCTGCATAAAAGTCTGCTGGTTTTTGTATTCTGTGTATAAATTAACCCTCTTATTACAAATATTATACTATGTCACTCCTGTGTCACAAAAAATTTATGGCATCACTATCTCAGAACTAGTCCAAGCTTAGAATTCAACATCCTCCACAGTTTGCAACCACAAATTTCTTTTCCAGAGAGATTGTTCTACTTCTCATTTTTCAAATGTGCTTAAACTTTCCAGTTCCCATATTTCTCCCTTCCAGACTACCCTTCCTTAGCACAGCTCTACAAGAAGAGTGTTACTCCTCTTCAAGGGCCAAATCGAATCTTCTCTCCCCTTCACACTCCTCATTAGTTGGAAGCCATCTGCCTCCCTCAGACTGACATGAGTCTTCCCTTTATTATAGCGTGGATGTCCCCATTGTGCTTACCTGAGGACGGGGTTCTGGCCCTTGTCCAGGTGGGCAGAGAGGCACTCACAGCAGCAGCAAAAGGACAAGGACACAAACAGAAGGATGGGCTGGCTGGGCACAGAGACTGTGAAGGCACACTTGTTTGTAGCTGCGGGGAGAGCCAGCAGACCTTGATGGGACCTCCGTACCTGGAGAGGGAAAGAGGAATTTTCTCTGATAGAGAAGGACCTGTGCTGAGGGCTCAGTCACACTAGGCCACCAGTTGTCCAGGGAACTTGTAACCTGTCACTCCAGGAGCCTCACCACTTAACACTCTTAATGTATGGTCTGTGGACCAGCTGGTTAGAAAGGCAGATCCAGCTTGGACCTGCTGATCTGCAGCCTGAATTCTAACCAACTCCTCGCAGAATTAGGCTCCAGTGAGGAAGATCTGCCCAACTGGCCTGGCCCCAAGTCCCCCCATAATTATTAATTAATTGAGGCACTTTTTTTTGTATTAGTAAGAGGAAGAGGAGAATAAGAGGTTACAATCTTTGCTCGGGTTCAGAATTAGGTTTAGCTTCTGTTTCCATTGATGTTGCTCATGTACGGGCTGTATTAGCAGCAGGAAGCAAACAGCTATGAGACATAGAGTAACCTTAATAGGCTGGGAAATCTCCCTGCAGCATTTCCTATAACTTACAGACTGATGGGTTCCAAATAATTGGTCTTGACAAAGTCATGGAACTCAGGGGCTTCTGTATAGATTATTCACTGGACCCAGTTTGAGACTTGCCGGGATCCAGAAAATTCTGCAAATTCTGGGAACCTGCAAATTCTGGTTGGTGCCAGTGCTTTCCTTTGTGGCTGGGTGTGTAGGAACATCCAACACATAAATAAGCAAGTCAGGGGTGGGGAGCTTGCCTCTCGTCTGGGGAGGGTAATGAGATTGGTTGGAGATATTCTGAGTTTCAGAAACTCATGATGCTCCTAGGCTGAAATGCTCACTGTTCTGTCACTCACGAGAAAATTGATGTGACTGTGACTCCTGAGCTCTTTCTCATCTGTGAAATGTGCTCACCCACATCAAAAGTGCTTATGACTATTAACTGAGACAAAGTACATAAGGCTTTTCGCAAGGCTGGCACAAAATAGCTTGAAAAGTATTAACCACAATAAAGATAAAAATGTTAATAATTAAAAAGCCACACTGCTTGGAATAAATAACCTGCTAGATATTGTATATGTGTATTTGTGTATGTGCCCTCTAAACACAGAATGATTACATTAACACAGAATTGATAGGGCCATATTTTCAAAAGCTAGGCTTTCAGAAGCTAGGCTTTTGATGACATACTTTTCTATTTTTTGAGATTTATCTTATGGAACACAACCTTGCCTTCACTCAATATATGCAGAGGATTACAGACAAGGTGATGGATAGATTTCTTATCTTTTATAGATGTCATCGAGCATGTGACTCCAGTCTCCTGAGCAGCAGCCACAGAGATGGGAACAGAAGCTATTCAATAAATAGTTATGGCCTTGGTTTGAGTCAATTGCCATTTGCCAGAGAAAGAATGACTTCAGATAACTTTAGATACAAGAGTCCTCTAAGAGTGATAGTCTTCCATCAATCATGCTAACACTGAGAGATGTTCTTAAACTCTGAGGATAGTCCATCTTTCCTTTTTACCTGTTTCTCCTGAGATATAGAAATATCATGATTAAATTGCACTTATTGGAAACTCAAGCCACTTAACAAAGTCACCTAGAGAGCATAGCCAGGAGCTGGGAAACAAACACAAACATTTTCTGCACAGACTTACTGAGGTCATGACATCTTAGAATGACCACCTGTATGTCACATGAGAAACCCCTTTGGTGGCTGCTGTGGAAGAATTCCTAATTCTCGCATGTTTCATAAGCCTATAGAATGATTTTCTAAACCCATCGCAGATCAGATGGTACAGAAAAGAAGAGGTGGTCCCACTGTGGAAAGGGTAGCTGCCCAGGGATGTGTCACATAAGTGGAGTCAGTCTGCCCAGCCCTCATCACCCCTGAACTCTCCCCGTAGTCTTGCCTACTTCATGGTGTCGACACTATCCACACCGTGAGGACCCAGGGCCTCTGACACCAGTGCAGATCTCTCTCTGAACTCCAAACTTACAGAGCCAACTGTCACGTCTGCTTAGCAGTCCCAGCACAACATCACAGATTTGAAGTGTCCAAAGTTTAACTTGCAACCCTGCCCCACTTCTCACCCCAAATGCGATATTTCTTTTTCATTTTCTAACTGGCTGCTCAAACTATAAGCCAATGTCTCCTCTCACTAACCCTATTCATCACATCATGGCTGCTCCATGTATATCCCCGAGTTGTCTGTTTTCTCCAACCTTACAACCACCACTCCAGTCAAGGCACCTGTCCAGGTTGGCTTAGGACCCTGCACCAGCCTCCTAATCACCTCTGTCTCCCACTTTATGGCTCCCAGCCCTCTCTCCACTACATCAGAGTGACATACCCCATAACACATCTCATCATGTCTCACTCTTCCCTTTGTTCTAAGCATATAATCCCAGCCCTCACATGTCACAAAGACTACCCCATCCCTACTTATAACCAGCCTGCCACTAAACATTCTAAATTCCATCTGTTCTTCAAGGGTTTGGTCTTCTGGCTGTGTCTGGCAGCAACAGTTTCTCCTCTTCACCACACACTCCTTTCACTAATGCTCACATCATCTTTTCGTTCCCAAGATGGATGTCACTTGCTTCAGGAAGTCTTCTTGAATCTCCAGAACATAAGGTAGATGCCCCATGCCACGTTTTTCTTGGTCCCAATGATGAGGCTACTACCGTTGTCACAGTGACAAAGTATTCCAGTTGTTGGTTGAACTGGTTTCTCCTCCCTTAGACTTTAGGAGAGAGAGGAGAAGATGACAATGAATTATTAAGCTGAGAAGTTTGCTCATATATCTCATTAAATCCTTAAAGCAACTTTCTAAAGAGTAACTCAACACAGGTCCAGTTGTGTACTACTATGAAAGCCAATATTAGAGTGGCAGGTACTGATGTAAAGGAAAGTGGTTCATTTTTAGGTGCAGATATCCTGGAAATTGGTGTACTCATGTCTCAAAGCCCATGTCTCTATCTCAGTGGAGTCAGAGGTTTTTATAAGGAGGGAGAGAGGAACAGAACTAAGAGACCAAGGGAGGAAGTTGAAAAGTTCTGTACATGCAGACAAACAGAGTCCATTTTGATAAGGTAAGTCATGGTCCTGTGTGCATCATCCTGGATCCATGGATGAAGGTTAGCAAAACTCCTGGAGCTGGGATGCCTCATGGTTGGAGTCTGTATCTTTTGAAGTTAGTTCCTAGGATTCTTATACAAAGATGCTGTTTATCTCTAAGCTACACATTGGTCAGAGTCAGCACTTACAGAAACGATGTCAAAAGAATAGTGGGGTGGGTAACAATTTCCCTCCATTATGATTTTCCACTGTTACATAAATACTGTTATTAACCCCACTTTGCTGATGAGAACATTGAGATTAAGAAAGTGTTAAGTAATAATTTTCCCGAAGTTATCCAGGGGTTAAGACTTACCCCTAGGGGTAACCCCTAGGGGTTAGGGGTTACCTGGGGTTAAGAGTCAAGCCCAGACATTCAGGGGAGTTTCCCACCTGCTCCCTGCTTTCTCCTGCAGAACGACAAGCCTTTCTCTCGCGTGCTCATCACTGTAATCCCAGGTTTTAGCACAGTGCATGACACAGAAGCCACACTCAGATTTCCTGGGATGTAAGCAAAATGAACAGATGACAATTGCAAAATCCCACAGAGAACGTACTAGAAGATAAGTGATACCTCATGGAAGAATCAGGCTTGAAGGGTAGAAACCACTGTGGCAGTTGGTTTTCAGGGAACAGCTGCTGATGAATCACATCACTGTGCAGCTTCCTGGAGGATGTGATCCTTCTCATTTACTGTTTTTTGCAGACTCTGCTTAGGACTCAAGTCCCTGTGAAGGGAGTGCCTGGGGACCTGACTCCATAAAGGTCCCATCCGCCAGTGGTGGGCCTCATGGATCATGGACAGACAGCCTCCCCAGGGCTCTGCAGCCTGGGGTGAGGGGTGGACCAGTGTCTCTACTACAATGATGCTGCGTAGTAACAACTCCAGGTTCTCAGTGGCAGATCCATACACATTGGTGGTCCTGAGTCAGACTGGTCTAGGGAAGCTGACCTGGGCTGGGGTTAGCTGACCTCAGTTTCAGCAGGCGTCTGTGGTTGGGGCACTAGGTGAGGTGGTTCTGCTGCTTGCTGCTGGGCTTGCCTACTCTCTGGCTGATCTGAAATGGTTTGGCTGAGCTGTGAAGTGATTCAGCTCTGCTCATTGTGTCCACCTCGAGCAGCCTTCCCAGACATGTCCTCACAGCAGAGGAACAGAGAGGTGACAGAAACATGCCAGCACTTTTCAAACCTCCGCATCCATTACTGCATACATCCCATCACGCAGAGCAATCCACATGCTGAATTCAGAATGAAGGGGGTAGGGAAACGAAACCCACTTCTCCATGGAGGAATTGCAGTAAACCAGGGACAGGGTGTGCACACAGGGAAGGGTGCAGGACAGGGTTGTCTGTGCAGTTCCCCTAACACAGAGATTCCTCCCCAAACCAGGATGCTGCACTCAGGAGGAAGGGCACCCGTACCATGTTATCAGTGCAAATGTGCATGCTTGCTTCTGGGCCCCCGTCCCAACAGGGGGACCAAGGGAAGTATGGGCACCCATCAGTGCTAGAAACGCAGAGCTTTGTGGCTGCAGTCCCATTAATCACTAACCAACCTGGTCACCTTCGAAAACAAGTCTGGGGCTATAATAAATTTAAAAAATATTTTATTTCCAAAGCTGTTATGCTATTTGACTTGGCTAAATAAATTTCTGATAAATGAAACTCTACCCACATTTTATTTCAATATGTAGATAAATAAAATTTATAAATAGTAAATCACTTTAGGGGCAAATGTTCTCGTTGTTTTATAGAATGCACTTCACTGTACATATATATGTTGAAAATTGTATTTTAAAAATAAACCCAATTGATTTACAAGGACTAATTAGTTTATAAAAGTATTTCAATAGTATTCTTCTGGATACATATGTACAGACTGAAGATAACTTATGCACATAGATACTACACAAACTAAGCTAGTTAAAGCAGTTTCTGTGAAAATTGTATTCTCTACATGTATGTGTGTGTGTGTGTATATATATATATATACATACATATATATATATATACATATACATTTTTTTATAGTTGGATGGAAACTGTACCTTGCCTCCCAGCTCCTAGGGCTAATTATCAAACATTCCACAGTTGAGGCTGCCATGAAATATATTTTAAGACTGAAAGGGCTCTGGCTCTCTAAGAGAAAATTACACAAAGAAGCTTAAAACAACAGTTCAACAAATTTAAAGAAGAGTTGAAACTTTCAAAACTGCCCTGAGAATGTTCCGGCATGCACTTTGGTCCATCACTGGGCACTGGCTTCTCCACTGATCTGGGCAGCTGAGCTGTGAGCTTCAAGTGGGGGGATGTTTTCATTTGTTTGAACACAAAGGCATGGATTGTCAGAAATCCAACATATTTACACACTTGGATGCAATGCATGGACTTTTAAAACAGAACAATGCATCTGATCTTCACAAATATATTTCTAATCCTTAGGACATTCATGTAAGATGATAGGAACCCTATACAGCCAGCATTGGTGGACAGAATCTTGAAGAGATCAAGGCCCTTAGTGGTGGCCTTGGCTGACACATTACCAGGAAAGTAAATAGTCGGCCAGAAGGCATGCTCCCCAGTGAAGTAAATGGTGGGAGGGGAGGCAGTGGTTTTGCACTCATGGGCTATAACATGAAATACCATTCTCCAAAGTTGATTTGAACAATGCATTTCCATTTTTGCACACCTAAAATAATGGTCTTACTCTTCTGTTGTTTTATTCATAATAAATGAAATTAGGATAGTAACCAGAAAAAATGATGAGCTGATCTATTTAAACCAAATAAAGTTCCACTGCAAGTGTTTTTTTGCTATTATTGGGAAAAAAGCTGAGTAAATTTGGTATGTGACTATGAGAACCTGCTATTTTCTTTTCTGAAATGCCACTGAAATAAGCAAGATGATACACGAGAAGGTAGGGTTACAATGAAAAAAGACCAGAAAACCTATCTGCATGAATTTCCCTAACTGTGTCACTGGCTGCATGGATTTATGAAATCCCATCCCGGAAAAAGGTTCCATCTTCTTGGCCAGAGCAGGATGGAGGGAGGCACTTTCTCAAATGCCTTCTCTCAGTTCTGGGTCCTGGACATGGCCCCGCCCAGGATACCAGTTGGTAGTTTCCTGCCCCTTTCTCCCAGGACTGTGTACTGAGGCAGTCAGAGTCCTGCCCTTTGCCCCCTGACCACCACAGAAAGTATGTGTATGGAAAGAGGTTGGCCTAGCAGTGTGTGCTGTGGGTGTAGGTGGGGGTGGGAGAGAGGCAGGTATGTTTTTTTTTTTTTGCATACCACATGTGGACACATAGAATTCTCCAGAGTAGTAAGAAAAATCACACTGGGAATAAGAATAGATTTCTCTTTAAGCCCTACAGAGAACACTTTTAAGGCCCAAAAACGTTTAGTCACATGATATCAACCTACATTCTTGGTTTAGATGTGTAGTGTGGAGTATGCTAAGTGGTAAATAGGGCTGAGTGTGCCCTAGATGCCATGCAGGTGAACACACACAAGTCTTCAGTCCGCTCACCATGTTCAAAGATGAATAACCCAAAGAAGAGTTGACATGTGTGCCCTGAACTAATCTGCGTGGCAGAAGGGACATAGAGTGTTCTCACAAAGCAAAGAGAAAGAACCTGCCTCTACGAGTTACTTCTTACAGGTAGTGGAAGGGCATGATATAGAATCCTTTCCCCCTATTTTCCCACTTCCTTTGGGAGTGGACAAAAAGTTGCAGGTGCTGTGAGCAACAGCACAATGCCACAGGAGGAGACATGCCAGGTGAACATGCATACATGAGAGAATCTAAATTAAAGCAGAAAAGAATAAAGGGACACCCAAAGTTGAAAGCACAATTCAATTTCTATTTGATACATGAAGAAGAGAGTCCCTGTTGCAGGGTGTTAAATCAGTGGTAAATAGACTTTGTATTCTTCCAGGGTGACTAGGAAAAACCCATAATATTTGAAAAGTGTAGATGGCAAGGACAAAGAAAGGGGTTTTACCATGTGATAATTATGACAATGAGAAATGGCAGTTAATAAGCCAGAGTAAATTATGAATATACCCATATCAATATAGCAGTATCAATAATCAATAAATTATCTAATTTTTTTTCTGGACTGAAAAAATCTCTGTGTATCTTAAAAATAATTATGTTAAAATAAAAAGCAATTTGTTTAGGCCAAATCATATCCTGCCCATTTTTATTTTCAAGTGTAGAGAAAACAGATCCTATAAACTTCCAGAGAAAATAAAAATGAAGCCAACACTAGGCTGGTCTCAGATGTCCTCAAGGCCATATCAAAAGAACAGGGGGTGAATAAGAAAGGACATTTTTCTCAAGAGCTCCGTACCAACTGGGCTTGTCATTTAAATATAAAAATAACAGATATTCTCAAGTATTTAAAAAATTAGAACATTCTATGTATTTGGTAGGGAAAATGAGGGTTTTTAAAAAATGATTTAAGCTCTTATATCTCTATCTAATTTTGAATAAAATATTATATATCGTTATTTTACCTTACATTTCTCTGAATAGTGAGGTTGAACACCTGTTGATTTTGCAAAGTATACAATTTTCTCACTTGTGAATTGCTTATATTAGTCAATTTGTTATAAGTTTGTAAGGCTTTTAATATTTTCTAAATGTAATGATCTTTTTTGGCCCAAAATGTTTTCTCTTAATATATATTTGGCTTAATTTTGATTTTGATTATTTTTGTCATAATAAGTCACAAATGATAATAGAGCCAGATTTATCCATTATTTTCTTCATGATTTATTCATATTTTCCCCTGAGGAAAGTCTTTTCCATCTCAAGGTTACTATCTATCTTGATAGATTCTATTTGTGGGAATTTTATTTAGGAATATATATGCTATGTGTAAGAAATACAGTCACCCCTCAATGTCTGAGAAGAGAATTGGTTCCAGGAACCCCTTGCAGACACCAAAATCTAAGGATGTCAAAGTCTTTTACACGAAATGGTGCAGTGTTTGCATACAATCCATATTTGCGTATAGGCAACAGCAGTATAGGCCCCGTTACTTCATTCTTGTGGCTGCAGAGTAATGCCCATCTTGTGGGAAATTCAAGCTGCTTTGCACTTTTGAACCTTCTGGGATTTTCGGGGAGGGGAAGCACATTTTCAGTCCAAGGTTGGTTGAATCAATGAATGTGAAACCCACGGATAGGGAGGGCCAGCTTCACATATATTAAAAAGCTGAATAAAAGTTGGGTATTATTTTACCATTATAACTTTTTTGGGAGGCTTTGATGTCAAGGTCCTACTAGAGCCATAAAATGGCATAAATTTAGTTTTGTGTGATTAAAAAATCTCTATAGCCATATTTTACATTATAATTAAAATGTTACTTGCATATGCATTTTTCTTGATACCCTTTTACATGTTTCAGTATTTTCGTTAGTCTTTTAATGAAAAGATTAGTTTTGCTCATACTCTGTTTATTCTTAATGTTTTTACATAAATTTATACTTAGTTTACAAAATGTCCTGTTTGAACTTTGCTTTTACCTTGTTTTTCTATTTTTTTGAACTGATTAATATTCACTTTAATCTTCTGTAGCATATGAAAGTAAAATGATAAGTTTCCCTCTAAATTTTGTTGGTGAATACAACAGGTGTTTTCAGTTTTGTTTGAAATATCCTCTGATTTCCACAGTCATTTCTTTTTTAACATAAATTGTTAGGACTTAAGTTTTTAATTTCTAAATGTTTTAGTTGGTTATTATTTTGTGTTATTATTTAATAATATTTTACAGTTGATAGAAAATGGTCTAATATAAAAATGTTGGCACTTACAAATGCTTTCTGAATCTCACTGCATTTTATATTTTCAAAAGTTGGATATATTTAAAGAATAAATAAGAATTTTCTAATAATTGGGTGCAGTTTAATAGATATTTATTTGTTCAAATTTGGTCATCTATGTCATTTAAATCTTTTTAAAATTATAACTAATTTTAGTTGCTTAGTCTATCCATTTTCAAGATGTCTTATCAAAGTTACCTATTATAATGATGGATTTGTTCATTTTTTCCTTGCATTTATGCCTGTTAGTATATATTCTTAGTCTATGTTTTTACATACATATAAAATAAGCACATTTATAGTTTCTTGAACTTCTTTCGTGATTAAGAAATAAATGTATTTTTTAGATATGCTTTGTTTGCCAGCCTATTTCTTTTGTTTCTCTTATAATTACAGTGTATTTTTTATTGGCTAGCATTTTGTGTGTATAATGTACATATTTCACTACAATCTCCTTATCTTTAAACAGGATGCTGATGAATTTTCTTTTGTTTCTCCCTGATATTATGTATATTTGAATAAATCAATTTATTATTTTAACATTAAAATTAATTGCTAACATAGCTGAAATAATTTCTATCAACTTACATTAAATTTATCATTTATTATGTATTTTCTTTTGATCTACTTTTATTTTTAAATTACATTAAATTAAATGTTCTTCTTGATTAATTTTCTTTCACTTTAGTAATTTTCACTTATCTACACATGACTACCTCTTTAAATCTTGACTACACTTTAAATGCTCTACATCACTACAATACCCACAATATGTTTTGACTATTACTATCTTTTATTGTCTCAGTAATATTAATTTATATTTAGTCACACATGTGTCCTTTTCATGCTCTTCATTTCTTCCTGTTGTCCTATTCTTTCACTTTGGATCACATTTCTTTTACCTGAAGAATTCTCCTTAATGTTTTTTTAGGTTTTTTAAGTGTCTGTCTACTGGTTGTAAACTTGTTATTTTACTTTCTCTGTAAATATGTTTATTTTACTTGACTTTGTGAAGAACATTTTGACTAGTCATAGAATTATGGTTTTACAGGTATTTTCTCCCAGCACAACTAAATCAGCAACTCCAGAGCTCTCTCTCTTCCATCATAACTGTTGGAAAGTCAGTTGTCAGATTGGGTTGAGTGGGTACCAACACTTTACCCTTTGTGCTCTTTTTAGCAGTGTCCCTATGCTGTTCCCAAGGATTGATCTCTCTGTGTTTATTTTGTCTATAGTTGTTAGAGATTTTGAATATGTGGGCTCATATTTTTCATAAGTTCGAAAAAATGTTTAACCATTATCTCTGCAAATATTTTTTCTGCCACATTTCTTTTTTATCTTTCTAAATCTCCAATTACATGTATGTTAGTCTTTGACACTCTAATTTTTACTTTTATTCTTTTCTTTATTCTTTAAATTTTTTCTCTGAGTGCAGGTATTTCCATTCACCTCTTTTTTCATTGTGTCTTTCTCTCTTCTGTCCCCTTTGTTTAATCTGCTACAAAATTCACCAACTGAGTTTTAATTTTCTGATGTTGTGTTCTTGGTTGTAAATTTCTCTCTATTTATCTCAAATTCTAATCTTGTAGTGAGTTTTTTCACTTATTGATCTTATCTTTATCTTTTCAACTTTAATAAATTATTGATAGTTATTTTATAGTCCTTACCTAACAACTCTAAGATCTTAATCACTTGTGAGTCTATTGTAATTTTTTCTCGTGGATTTCAATCCTAACATTTGGTAATAGTTGAGTAAATAGCAAATAGTGTGAATAAAACATTTTAGAAGATCTAAATAATGTTGGTTTTCATTAAAAGAGTGTTTACGCTTTCATTGGCAGTCAGAGGGACTGAGGACTGATCCCCTTTATTCATTCAGGTACTAACTTAAACATGGGTTGTGGTTTATTATGTTTTTACTGAAAATGATTATATTTTTACTTGTAGAAATTCTATTTGTTTCATTTCAAACTGTTCCATTCTCTTTAGTGTCCTTTTTTAAAATATTGTTTTAGTCCATCTTATAGCTATAATAATTTTAAGTGTATTTATTTTCTCTTTCAAACTATTTATTGACATCTGTAATTACTTGGGTGTATCTTTTGACTTTCAGACATTTTTTGTTTTGTGATTTTCATTGTGGGTTTTTCTTCATCTCTATCAGTGACAGCTTTTTCCTCTGTTAATCACAGACACTTTGAAGTGTGAAAATATTCTTTTTGGACAATGGTGTGTTCACCTTTGGCTCCAAGAAGTTTAGCAGTATGGAAATAGATTTTTACTTTATCAGTGTAGGAATTATTTACAACAAGTGTGCAAATTATATACCTATACCCACTCACTCATGGTGACAGTTTGAACTTTTTTCTTTTAAGAGAGAGATGGTCCCAAGTCAAGCAACAGTTTTGCTGTTTTCCTGAAGCAGTGGATTGGTGGTTTTTGCCCTCTCCCTCTCCCTGACCCGCTTCAGTCATGAGACGAATAGTCTTCTCAGGGACCTGGTTTTATGTCAAACTCTACATTACATTATCTACCTTGAATAGTCTTCTCTTCTGCGCTGATAGGTGTGCCAAGTCAGAGTGCCTGGGCTCTATCTAGGCTTGGACTCTGTCAGGGTCTCTGCATTCCTAGGCTAATTCCACAAAAGCCCCACACTTATCTGGCTTTGTATTTTTATTTAGTTTATCATGCCTGGAAATTTTAGTTTCTTTCTTTTGAGGTCTGTCATGTGTTTTTTTCTATTATCCATCTACCTATCTACCTGATTATATTTCTCCAGTGCATCATGTTTGGAATGAGAAGAAGTCAATTTTATTTTCAACAGCTTTATTGTCAGAATCTCCAGTCCATTGCCAGTTGCATAAAATGTATGTCTTCATCTTTTGAGGCTTAACCTTAAATTCTCAAAATCTAGACTCTTCAAAATCAGTCCTTGGCTTTTAGGACAAAATTCTCTGCCATATGACTTAAGAGCACTGAAATTTAAAAAAAGGGATTGTCTTACGTATTCCCTGAGTGCTCTGTGGCATCCTGTCCATGAGACACAGGAATGTCAGTTATAACTTTATGAGCTTAAGCAGATGACAGTATTCAGTGAACCTGAGGGGAATGTGTGGGTAAAACACCAATGAACATTTAAATTTATTTTCCTGGCTAATGTGCTTTGTCTATTTATCATCAAATTACCATCAAATCAACACTAATTCACATATTTATTTTCACTGATTTGAAGCCATAGTTCAAAAGGAAGAAACTGACGATAACAATAATTTTCATGTAATCATTAGGTCTGATTTGTTTTATGCTAATGCTCTTAGATTATACAAGTGAATTTAAATAAAATAGCAATTAGTCTTGGGTGAAAATTGTTACTTTTTAAGATTATTCAATACATGTTGATGTGTTAAATTCCTTTTATGAAGATAGTGTCATCTATTAAAATCATAAAATAATTCTTCAAGAATGGAAGTGTGAACCCAGGTACAACTTACTGTTTTACCAATACCTAATGAATATTAGTAAGTTGATGTTACTTGTCCCTATGTTTTAATAGATATACAATATCATTGCACAATGCCCAGTATACAGAGGCCTTGTTTCTATTGCAATAGTGTGTTAACCACTGTGACAGCACGGTCATTCAGTCAACTAGAATCCCATGTGACCTCCTGCATCCTTCTTAAATATGTGGTCTCTGAGTCAGAAATGTGGAAGGAGTTCTATTCAATACAAATTAAACTGGAAATCTATGGTTATTGTTGCAGACTTAGGTGGAGATGACCACAGTTTAAAATGATAGTGGATCTGTAATCACTACGGGTGTTCCTTCTGTTAAAATAATAAAATATGTGCATAACATATGCATTAAAATATACACACATTTTAAAGAAAGGTAATTAAACTAGAGACTTTTCTCTGACTGGTTGTTCATTCCCACTCAACGTCTGCCCAAAGTTCTTTAAAAATTCTTCAGAGTTTATCTCAAAAAGTGATTGAATAAAACCACAAGTAGGTAAAGACATTTAAGCCCTATTTAGGGAATAAATTTTGATTGAAGGATAAGCAACCTAGAAATATTTTTGGGTATTTATTTGAAAATCAATGAAAACTTCAATATGAAGATTTGATTTTCTTGGCTGCACTTTATTTGCAGCAAATTTGCTAAGTTCAAACTTGGTAGAGATTTTAAAAATCTGTATCATGTTGTCACAGTTTTATTTAGGAAGACTAGAAATTCTTCAGAAATGAAAACCAAACTCTTTCTGCAGTTGAAATTCTCTGACTATAGGGTCTTGGCCATATAGGTAGACCCTTAAGGGGAAGTAGAAGTTTTTGCCAAATCCAAATCATTCAATGATTGGAGGAGAATGATCAATATTAAATCCATCCTTGGGATAAGGAAGTTAGAGGATAGTCATCCATGAATCAATGTGTGGACAAAATCAGGACTGCAGTGGGATTATAAATATGGGGGGAGAAACTGCTAGGTTTGGGGAACTAGGGCTTTTGCGGGTATATTCAAGAAGGAATTCAAGTTCAGTTTTTCCAAAGCATCAGTTGCACACAAGGGTGGGTTGGGGAAAGGCAGGGAGCAATGGCTGGTCAGTGTGATGCATGTGATCTGCAGAAGGGTGGTGGAGCTCCAGTGGAGTACCACTGTTCCCAGGTTGTGAACAGCTAGAGCATCAGTGGGCTGGTCCTGCCATATGGTGAATGTTCTCTTTATATAACCCTCATCCCCCGGCAATTCTGACAACTAAGCCTCCATTTGTTCATTTTAAATATGGAAAAACAGGTTCTTGTGGAGGCAAAGCCACTTGTTCAAGATGAGATCCCAGCTTGGTACTTTCTGGTTTCAAGTCCTAGGTCATTCTCAGCACCACGACCTTCCCCTAGAGACTGTGAGAAGGGAGCCTGAGACAGGAAGGGCTGAGCCATGGCTCAGGAGGTCCCAGCATGGGAGGGGTGGGTGACAGAACAGGGTCCAGAGCTCCACCATTCCATGTCTCTGTCCCGGCAAGATGGGAAAGAGCCATCACTTCCCAGAACAAACCCTTATGCGTGAAAGGTTCAGAGTACCAAGTTCATGGTCATACTGTGGTCTCCTGGCCATAGGAGTCTCAGTTTGCTCATTTGAAATACAGACCTCAGTGTAGCTGCCTCATAGTTTGCTCATGGAATTACAAACCATGGCACAATAATGTGCCTGCACTGGCACATGTAGTTGCTGCACAGCAAAGGAAGTTAATTCCTAAACTGATTTGTTTCCTGAGCATGAATGAAGGTACTTGGCCATGCTGTTGGACTTACAGGACCACTTGGCCCTTGTGGCTGGGTGGGTGCTGTCCAGGGGCCTCCCCTAGTGCCCTGTACTTCCTGTCCTAGGGCTACACTCATTCCATCCCAGGGCTTGGCATTTATTGGCACTCCAGGCCCTCTTAGCAAGGAATCACACAAGACATGTTAGAAGACGGCTATAGAATCATTTCTGGAAGGAACTTCCATTGCTGTCGATCTGTGCTGAGGGGAAGCAGCCAGTATTTGTGGATGCCTGAACACATTTGCCTGCGCCCCAGAACTGAGGCTCCCTGTATGTGCAGGTAGTCCCAGTGCCTTCTTCAGGTACACCGGGGCTCAGGAAAGTTCAATTCTTGTCACAGGCAGTTAGCAGGCAGAGTGCTTACCATTAATGAAAGTCCTTAGACAACCTTACCAGGAAATAAGATGAATTCTCCAAAACCATATCATCACCATGCCAAGTTTTGCCTGATGAACACAAATTCCTTCTTCACAGAGTCAAGAATGGAGCTCTTAACTGCTTACCATTTTGCCAATTATCTAAAGATGGTGGCTCTTTGAAAAAAGCCACCTCTCAGTTCCAGAGGGTGAGTTTTGTAGATGGCTTTGCCTTCACACAAGGCCCCCCACCCCATTGTTCCTCACATGAGGATACATGTGAGCACGCACACGAAGTCTCAAGCTTGATCGTACCCAGGGGGTAAGTCCCCTAAGCAGAAGTGTTTTGCAATTGAGGAGCAGGAGGAGGAAGGGAGGATGGAGGAGCCTTGCTGCCCTTGAGGAAAGGGAGAGTGGTTCCAGAAAGTGTGTGCTTCTTTCTAGCTACCTTCTGTCTGGAGTTAAAAACAAAAACTATTTTTTGTTTTTGCTGCTGTTTTCTCCTTGAAGTATTGAAATTTGAACCATGGATGGACAGCAAACCTCTTGCCAGTGCCTAAAATTTCTTCATAGTGAAGCCTCATCTGTAACCAGCAGAGTTCCTTTCAGGGAAAGTGTCTCTTACTGACGATGCCCTCAGAAGAGGTCTAGCCAGGCTCTGGGTGTGACAAGCACCTTGGGGGCATCTTTTCTGGTTCATAACAGACTCAGTGTGCATCTTGTTTCATGGGCCCACTTTAGGCAAAGTGAACCAATGCCTTTTGTTCTTCATTTGGTAAAACAGAGCACAGCGATCTAGGGGAGAGGTGGATGTCCTCAGGAAAAGGGTCAGTTTGATATTCAGCCAAGAGCGGGATGTCTGCAAAGCACCTCTGATGCTGGGCAAGGAGACACCTCAGAGTTGCACCTAATCAGTCCCTGGCAACCATGTTTAAACTTCACCACAAGTTACAAGAACAAACTGGGAGATGCCTCACTGGCATTTAGAACCAGTGTGCCTTCCCTCTGTGAGGGTGTACTGGGAACATCCTGCCCCTGGCTGAGGTGACACTCAGGGGACTGGCTACAACACCTCCTTTTCCACAACCCCATGGAACATTCGCAGGACACACACTCGGATTGAAAACCCCAGGCAATGTGGCCGGGGTGTCCCTAGTAATTCTGGGCGACTGGTTAATATCTATGCAGTTTCAAAACAGATAAATAACAGGTGTTGTGATTTAATTAGAAACTCCTCTAATCAGAGTCTTTCTCCCTAACAGTAGACGTGTCTGGTTTTCCCACACTGGTCACACTGGATAAAAAGACTTTCTTATATTTTCTGGTAAGCCACTGTGGCCGACACATCGGGGGGTGTCAGCTTTTAATTGTAACTGTCTTGCAGAGCGGTGTTGTTTTAATATCCTGTATAGATTTTTATGTAATACACTCACTTGCAGGCAGCCCAAAGCAAGAATCAATTCTGTGAAGGGTTCTTCTTTTGTTAAAAGCCAATCTTGTTTTAATGATGCATGAAGAAATATTCGAGCATTGACATTTTTCTGTCAGGTTTCTTTTGAAAAATCAATTAAGATAATACTGCTTTGACCTAGTTATCTACTTAATGCTTATTAGGAATGTAATATGATTTACTGTCAGCATAATAATTTTTGTATCTTATCCCATTAGCTTGTGCATATTTCAAAGTGTATTACACAATGGTCACTTCTTAAAATGTAATGTAGCAGAATACATTAATTACATTGACTAGGATCATTAGACAGAAACTATCTCATTGGTTCCTTGTATCAAATTTGTATACAATCTCTATCAAGATATCACATTATTTACATGGCTAAACACCTGCTTCTCAATCAGAATGGACAGAGACACTTCCTTTACACTCACTGTCGACTATTTCTCCACAAATTACAAATAAAAGAATTTTTTTTTTTTGCTTAACATGGATTGATTGGAGGTTAGTCATCATGTGTAGAATTGAAGCAAAATAAATTTCAAACAAATGAAAGACCGCATTCCCAGGTTCAGCGCTCAGTGACCTGTGCCTGAGAAGGCATGGTGTTGCTATGAGCATTAGGATCATGCACGGGGTGCCCGGGAACCGCAAAAATGTGCAAAACCGGGTGTGACTTTAAAATAGACCTCACTGTTCTTTGTTGCCTTTGTGTTAACAACGGTCAATGGCACTGTCAGAGGGAGTGCTCTCAGAGGCCCTTCCAGGGAAACGATTGATTTCCGCCCGTTCGGGATCCCGAGGTAACCAGAGGCACTGTGGGCTTAACCTTGCTAAGCAGAACTCAGATTAAATGTCTCGCTACTTTCATGTTCGGAGAGCCTGCCTTGAAAGTTAGGCTCCCTCTCGGTTTAGACTTACTACCTTCGTTCTAGTGATCTGCCTGAAATGTTACAGGTGGCAAAGCGACACGGCAGTCTTCTTAACTGATGTTAGTGAACTGAGATGAGTACTGTACTTGAACATATCAGGGCTTTCAGAGTTCCCCCAAACCAGAACATGTCCTATTTCTTCATCTGGATCAGATGCCAGGCTACATGTGTATCTTTCTAGGTGATAATGACAATGGACTTTGTGGTCTAATCCCATCTTTAATTGTTTGGAAGGTCACTTTTGTCACTGGAAATTATTAATGCCACCCTTATCTTCCCCCATCTCTCCCCATCTGTATTATCAACAAGCCACCAAATAATAAACATCTGAACACATTCAGGATATCCCTGCCTTCCCATTGTGTTATGGAGTATGAAACATAAGCCAGTACAAGGCAAAAAATTAAGGTAGCAATCAATAAAATGATCGTGTTTCTAAAGAACTTCCTACCTTATTGGTATCTGTTTTCAAACTCTCCCTTCTTTACAAAACCTTTTCACTGAATCACTGGGGCCCAACGATGCCATTCTGAGTCATATGTCTGCCAAACATCATTTCGAATATACCAGTAAAATATTTGCACTTAACAAAAGTAACCTTGTTTTACAGACAAACATGATAAATTTATGTGGGTAGCTTAGTGGAGCTCTTTATCCCCAGCCTGGTAACATTTTAATTAATTAAAAGAAAAAATCAATGAGCATAGATTTGGTTTTCTTTAGGATAGTTTACATTTTCTATTTTCCTATTTAAAATACAAAGGATTTTATTTTATTTTATTTTTTTTGGTAACTCATAATATCTCCCCCCCCCCGCACTTCCCCATCTTAAAGTGTATTTCTCCAGGGGCATTTAGGGTCCAAAAGGTTGCCGATCGTTCTTAATGCAGACAGGATCTGAGTCCTGTGGCTTGCTGATTTGAATAAAGCAAGGAGTGATTGGACTGTGTGATGGCATCTTGAATTGCTAAGTGGGAATGAAGCTGAAAGCTTGGTGTGGCAGCACTTAGGAGCAAAGGAAACGTGCACAAAGGAAGGCAGACGGAAACAGGGGGGGATCTGAATACGGACTCAACAGAAATTCCTTGTGAATAAAGCAGGAGGGGGAGGCCGGCAAGAAGCTTCCAAGCGCGTGCCATCTGCATACGGGCTCCGGACTGGGACTCGGCACTAGGCAGGTCACTTCTGAGCACCCAATTAATTGACTTGACAGGGCAGGGGGCATCCCTCTCTCAGAGAGATACTACTGCAGACTGCGGTTTTAA
This sequence comes from Carollia perspicillata, assembly GCA_004027735.1. Classification (NCBI taxonomy): domain Eukaryota; kingdom Metazoa; phylum Chordata; class Mammalia; order Chiroptera; family Phyllostomidae; genus Carollia; species Carollia perspicillata. The sequence continues at coordinate 11,678 of PVKM010001379.1, read as the reverse complement.
TGATAGGAAATAGTCATTGTGGATTAAAATGGGGAATCTGAAATTATTGTTTAATCACCGTTGATCAAACACACATTCCGAATAAAGAACATTGGGAAGGTAGGCATGGCAGTGGTGACTTGATTCTACATTATTATCTCCTGCCTAACTAGGCACTTTTCCAGGGTATATGAACTCTTTGCCTTTTAACTGTGCTTGCAGTTGCTATAGTGATGGCATAATTTTGTAATGGTCTAAAAATGACACTGGCATAGATACTGACAGATAGGAATTAATTCACTAACAAGTAATTATGTAGCGAAATGTTGACTGCCACACAGAAGGTGCACGGTGACACATTTTCTGTTTTTCGGGGATGGCAGTAACATTAGCGTTGGTCATTAGTGGTAGACATCTCAGTAGTGTTGGATACAGACTTATATGCAGACCTATTTAGTTACCTGTGTGACAGCCTTGTTCAGGACACCAGAAACAGCTGTCCTAGCCTGTATGAGCCAAAATAATTAGGCCTGTCATCTTCTCGCTCTGATTTCCCCTTCAACCTGCTCCACAAAATGCAAATATTTTGCTTTCATTGTCACATTCACCTTGACATGGATATTGCTTTGGCGCATAACTGGATAAGATGACTCAGAATTTGCATTGTTCATTCTAATAAATTTGCTTCCCCTCCATCGCGTGGCAGGACCCATCAGATAAAGTCTCCCGGAGTGTCATCAATCACCAGCCTTGACAGACGGCTTTTGCCTTCATTTGTTACATAGGAGAACATGCTTAATTATTTGTCCTGTAATTAGTTGGGAAAATGTCAGGAAATGTCAACTCTCTGTTCACTGTGGAAGGACTCGGCTTGAAAGCCAGGATGACTGAAGTGTCATTAATGCTGCCTAACTAGAGGAGGATCAGCTGGAGGAAAGTGAAAGCTTCTAAAAAAGTAATCATGGTGAGTTACGGAAAACGGAAAACCGGCACCCATAACAAGATGTGAATCCTATTAGCAAACAGTTGTATTTTTCATCTGCTACTCTTCACAGTAAAATATGGGAGGGCAAACCCTGAGAACAAGTATATTGGATTGATATAATTTCTGTCACATACTCACCACATTACCTAAGCCAATCATGCTTAATGTATTACTATAGGGGGCACCTACTATTTAATTTGCAGGTTTAAAGCTCATCGTGCCATTCGAACGGCACGGCACAAAATTCAGTGAATATGCAAAAGGTGAATGGTTTTTGTATTCACCTCGGAAAGTGATGGGTTGAATATAGAAAATTAAAATCGTCATTCTGGTTTTAGAACCCTTTGCTAACAAGAGCAAATTGCCATTAATTAGCACTTGGCAGTCAAAAAAAGATGCAAACAAAATACAGGTAAACAAACACAATGAGGATAAACAACATGTAGGTGGTCTTCAGGCACCGGACAGGGTCACCAGATCCATGTCCTGCCCACAGCCAGAATGCTAAAATGAGCTCTTGCTTAATTTCGGCTATGGGACGGAGATCTTCGCGGTATTTTCTAAATTAGAGAGAAACAGATGCATCAGAAAGAAATCACAGATTTATCACATGACAGGCAATTCCATTTTGAAGGGATGCGCCTGGGTTTTTAATTGTGCTGCCAGTGCTCTGGTAACAAGCGGGGTGTGCGCACAGTTGCGTTCTGGGCACGGCCGCACCGCTGCACCATTGTGTGCAGGATGCTGCGCTGCTGCCGAAAAAGCCACCAGTAAATTTCCACGTCACAGGCATTGGCTGTTTTCTATGTTGTGGTCGAAATGATATGCTCACGTAAGAGATCTCCTTTTACTTAATTACTGACATTCTTTTGTGTCTCGAGAACAAGTAAATTATCTCAAGAAAGAATAATTAAGATGACATTCTCCAGTTGAACAACTCACAACTTGTCACAGGTGTGGCTGAGCTAATTATTAAATGGTTAAACATTTACTCCAGCAGAACTATTAGAGCTGCTTCTTGTAAACCAGCTTTGTGGAAAGAGGCCGTACCCTTCTGAAGAACGGATGGAAAGTGTAGTCTGCTCTCCACAGACTGACTTCAGGGAAGCAGATATATTATTTTATCTTTCAAAATCCAGCAATCAAATGAGGCAAACAGTCAGAAGCTGTGGGAAACTTACATACATTTAATGACCATTCATTCTTGCTACTCGGATATTTGAGAAAGATAAAAATGTAGCCACGATTACTTCGTTGAAGCAGTCTTTCAAAGCTTATTCTCATTTAATCTTTGTCCCTAAAATTCATCCGTGTAATGCACTATTATGAATTTTCCCAGGGGGATGTCCTCCCCATGGACAGCACAGGGACATACCCCTTTTCAACCTTTAGGAAAAAGCTCTGCTGGGCTTTCAAAGACTCTGCATCATTGGCAGCTTTTGAAACTTCTAGCAATTAACCATACCGAAGAACAACATTATCCTTTTAATGTTCTGAGATTTTTTTTCAGTCTTTTACAGGTTGAACACTCCTTAGTAGGTGTCAAAAGAATTGTTTAACAATAAACCTCAGGTTAATTAAGTCTTGGTGTTCCTGTCTGGGAGGGTGGAGTCGGGCAAGCATTGGAGATATCCTAAAATCATCTCGATGGGTACCAATTGGGGTGAAATCAGAGCAACCCCCTCCCATTAATACATGAGAAGAGCTGAAAAAGAAAGTCGTTGATTTCTCCCACGTTTGCCCTGATCTCTCAATGCGGAGGAATAAACAGGGACAGTTGTCTCTGAGGATGGCGCTCACAGGCAGGGAGCGTCACAGGGACCCGTGCCACCGTGAAACTTGCCTTAACTTCCTGGAGGTTTAAACCCCCCGAGACTCAGCATGCACTGCAGCACATGCCCCTGATGAGAGGCAGGGAGGCACGTCCTGCTGCAGCCCGGCCCCCGCCCATCAGCTCGCTCCTGTGCCAGTCACACCTTGATGGAGTTTGCAGGTCTTCGGAAAGCCCTCCAAAGTGGCCTGGATAATTAAAGTAAAACAGACACATTCCGATAATAAGAGAAAGCTGAGGATAAATTTATTCTGACACTCCAAGGGACCCCTTCCTCTCTTGTACAGCTTGACGCTGAGCACCCATTGTCTGTGCCACAGGTCCAGGGCACCACACAGAGATGGCGGGCAAGGATTTGACCACGCTGCGGTGCTCTGCCCAGGAGGACCGTGCAAGTCGCCAGTGAGACCCAGGTTGTCCGCCCAGGCGGTGTCTGGGGGAGGAAATGGGCAGCGGGCAGTTGCAAGGCCGCCGGGAAGCCTTTCACTGACTTTCCCCAGCTGCTGCCTGTTGTACGGAAACAGCTGTTCTAGGCAGTTCCAAGAAGACAAACGTCTTTTCAGGGGATTTTGATAAAATAAGTCACAATCATTTGGACAAGGCACATTTTATTTGTGACAAAAACCTATGGGACAATTTATTTTATTTTTTGTTAAATGGAATGTAGCAATTTAGGTTGTCACACACAAAGTTTGAAAATAGGATTTCTGGACCTATGCATTTACCTACATACATATTGGTGTTTTATTTCTTCCTTGCAAATGAATTTCTATGAGATGGTAGAAGGACAAATGATTTCTTTCTTGAGGAAGATGCCACAACCTTTTCTTTTTCTGGAGGAAGAGAAAGGGGCCAGCAAATTGGTCCGGATCACTTGCTGCTTCAGAGGCAGAAAACCCCAGAATCTTGCTTGAGAGTGAAGGTATTCTGAACGCGCGGGCACGAAGCAAGCTTCTCGCAAGGCAGCGCGTGCAGAGGCCGTGCGTGTCAGGATGGGGAGAGCAGCCCAGATGCCTCCCACTCCCCAGATTTGCAGGTTCCCGGACACTGTGTGTATTTTGTCAAATGATTAATGCGCGGAAGGTGCTCACGTTTTTATATTACCATATTTGAGCATACATAATAAATTGGGAATTCTTACAAACCGATAAGACGAGTTTAATGGCATCATGGACAAATAACAATACAATATGTTTGAAACAATACATTTAAGAGGAAGAAAAACAAAGATGTAAGGTCAGACAATATCTCACATAACATTTGGAAAAGGCTGCCAATTGTTTGGATAACGGTACAATGGCAAAGCCTCTTAGAACGTTGTTAAGTCTTTATTCAGTAATACATTATCATGCATATTTCATAGCAGGGATTACTAAGACAGAATTGTGTGTCATTTTTGTTGTATGTCTTTATAATTACACCTTGAAGCCACAACTAGGTTTTTTTTGAAACTACATATTCATGAAAAGCGGACTTGTAATTTGATAAAGGGGAGCCTGTGTTCCCGGCTCCATTCAAACGGCATGGTGAAGCAGAATTAAAGTAGGCATCTGTGTTCTCGGCATTAATCTCCTCAAGCACATTCCAGCTGCTCTGATGTGCAGGAGGGAGATAAGTCCTGAGCGGACTGGAGCTGCGCGGGCCAGACAACTCTATTATTGGCTTCATAATTGCTTAATTAAACTTTTGTCACTAATCATTATGAGGGCAATAGAGCTGTTATACTGGCTTCTGTTAAGCAAAAATCAATAAACTGTTGGAGTTAATTTCGCCGTATTTTTTGTCCTGCAAATGAAATTCATTGCTGCCGGTTAGTGATCTGTGTGGCTGGCGCCCGACTGATATGAACAGCCATCACCATTTGAATTGAGGGTATTCAGTCGCACATGAATATGAACAAATGGCAAACATAAATCTCTTGCATGAAGTACACCTTCTATCCCTTTATTATGGAACAATTGACCCATCTAAAATGAATTCTAATGCCAGGAAAGCGTTTAGATTTAAATTACACCATGGTCTTCTGGATCTGAAAGATGGCGGCATAAAAAAGATTAATATGCTAATTATTTCTCTCCTTATTTTTTTCCGTCGACATCCATGGTGGGGTATTGTGAAGCGTGTAAATAAGATGACTGTTTTGTCAAGAAATGGCTCTAAGGCACACTATATTCCATTGCAATTTCATTTGTTTATTCAGAACCTCACTTCGGATTTTAACTGTGTTTGCAATAACCCTTTATTTTTCACATAATGTTTTCCTTTCACAAAGAATTCCGGGAATAAGTAAAGCATGTTTTTGTTTATTGAAATAGATTTAATGGTGTTATGAATGATGATATACTTAACCAAGGCTGTATTTATAAATTCCTGTCAAACTTTTATTTTCTTCCCCTCTTCTCAGGCTTACGGCATTGATCCTGGGTTATACCGTCTCTCCTCTGTCTTTTGTGTTGGGCAGGGACACGGAGGAGTTGGACAGAGGTTTTGTTATTGATGCATGATCCATCGGCCAATTTACCCAGGGTCCACCTACCCCAGACCATGACATTTTTAAAATCAAAGATCGACAAAAAGCAAAACCTTAACCTCAATGGACACATCAGATTGGTGTGCAGTTAGCACTGAAAGCCTTGCATGTCTGAGTTGCCGGGCGATCTAAAGTGCTTACTCCGTTTCTTCTCAAAGTGGCTCTGCTGTCGCCAGTGAGCACTGTGAGGAAGCACAACTGAACAGGAGGAGGGAGGGGCTTTTCTGCACGGGCGTTCCAGTGCCACCCTGCTCTTCTGCGAGCCTCCGATGTGCCCACATGCTGCAGCTGGCCGGGGAGGCCACCTGTGGCCACGTCAGAGGACATACCTGACGTCCTGGATGCCCATGTTCATCACGGATCACATGAGACAGTGGTGATATTCTTTCTGAGGCTGGAAAGTCAAGTCTAATTGTGGAAAGAAAATTATTTACTTTTTGAAATGAAGAGGAGAGAGAGAATCTATGCGAATGGTTTGTGGTTGTGTATACTTAAATAAAAAGGAAAATAAAAAAATTAGAGAGAATATCCCCATTATTTAATTTTTCTAAATTGTTGTACCATACAGTTATTATTCATTATTCAGATTTCTTTGTCCATGGAAAAAGACATTGGAAGTTGTGTAACTTGATTGTCAAAAGCATCTTTTGGGGCTCATTATCTGATAAATGCATGTGTACCTTACTTACTTTATGCTTATCCAAGAGGGACTGCTCCCATTTACCATAGTATCTGTCAAAATGGTGTGAGCAGAATAGGTGTTCACTTAATGCTGTGTAATTAGCAAACAAATAAATACGTCACTGTGGGGCTTTATTTCTAGCGGGGTGTAGCAAGAAAAACCATTATGCCCCTGAAACCTTGCCAATATTTCCTTTTTTCAATGCTTAAATTATAATTGCTGGTTTTCTAGGATCGGGGGGCCACAACAGGGATACTAAGAAACCAAGCATAGGAGGGAAGGGTGCGATCTTTCTGCAAACTACCAGAAATGTGTTCTGTTATTAGTGTGGTCTCGGTTAGCTTCTTTATTTTTAATTGTTTTCTTTCTCATGGAGAATCAGTGGTTTATATGGGGGTGGGAAACATTTCACATGTTATTAGCACAATCTATGCCTTTATAATAATAATTATTATTATTATTTATATACTCTGCAACAATGGAGGGAGGGTGGGGCCTGATAAATCCTCTTTTAATTAAAAAAATGTCTGACATCGCGACAGCAGATCCTGAAGGATACTTATTTTTGAGCCCAAAACAAGTTTCACCAAATAACGGATTCTCAGAAAATGCTATTTAAAATCACACATAGATTAAGAGAGGCACAGCAGTGCGTATCGGGATTCTGATTTCCATTACTGCATTCATTATATGATTTAAAGGAGCTTACAGTGCAAAAGACACTGTACCTTCTGGTTGAATAACAATATTTAAATACCCCGTAAGTCTTTTAGGTTATTCTTGTGTAAAATAGGAACTTACTCAGTCCCACATGCTTGATGCATTGAAATTTAAAACTATAGAAAACTTGTATAAATATAGGGTTGTCTTCTAAAACACTGAGAAGTCAAAGAGATTAGAGACCTTTTGACTAGATTGATAATGATGTAGGTGCCCAGGCTGAGAAAACCTGCTGGTGGTGATGGAATTAAACGAGCTCATTCTCTGGAATTTCCTGACAGAACTGCTGTATAGGTCAGATCCCAAGGAAGAGTGGGACAGATACCTCAAAAGTCCCTTGAAGTTTTACTTGAAAAACAGTAAACCCTTCCTCTTGTACCTGGGGCCTGGGCAAATCTGCCCTTGAATATCAGCAGGTGTGCCCAGGGTACTTTCTTGGAATAGAAAATAATTGAACTTTTATTTTTACCAAACTCAGTATTTGATAGTATTTAATGCCCCACTAGTTTAGGTTCTTGTTTACTTTCCTGTTAAAATGCAACGCCACCCCCGCCCGTGAGCCGCTCATCCCTGGACAGGTGAAATTGATTTCGGTTTACCCTAACAGTCGTAGGACTGGACTGGGATTCAGTCACACTGTGGGCGCTGGAGGAGACAGCACGCACGGGTTAAGGATGCCATCAAATTTATGTGTAACTGTGTTTCCAAGATAATCATTTTATGTACAGATCCTTTCAGTGTTGGGCTGGGTTAGGGCGGATTCAATTGTCACTACCAGGCAACATTTATTAAGAGTTTCTAGTGTTTGCGAACAATTAAAATACAAGGTCTTTCACTTCAGGTAGCTCATTTCCCTTCAAAGTCAAAGTAGATAGAGAAATAGAAAGGGGGTGGAGGTAAGAGAAAAATAACTGTTTTAACTATAAATAAGAAAGTTAAAAATACATTGAAATATATGTATATTAAGTTTAAGTGCATTAAGAATACACTTAACTATGAGAAAGGAAAATACATGCATTCAGATCATTTTTGCTGATTAATTTGCTTTTGGAATTTTAGTTTTTAGTTTATTTTGAAGTTGGTAGACATCATTCCTTTTAGGACTTAATACCTTGAGGGAAATTTGAAAGTCAAATTGGAAAAGGAAAACCATCAATGGAATCAGAGATATTAGAGAGAAAATACAGTTCTGGAAGGAATTGCCCTTGTGTACGCCTCTATTCACCCATCCGGTGACCTTCACGAGGAAGCTCCATCCCTTGGTCTAGCAGTCAGCCCCTCCCCGTGGACACCCAGTTTCCACCTGCCCACTGTCCTTTACCATTTTCCAATAGCACTGAACACTTGAAAGGCACTCGTGCAAAGACTCTGCTGGTCCTTCAGGCTTCTTGTCACTCCCTCCGTTGTCACACCTACTGCAGATTCACAGAACCACATTCTTAGAGATAGTCTGTGTTGTACTGCTCTCTTTGAGTTGAGAAAGAGTTACCCACTCTTTGTAGAAAGTAATAAAATAAGAAAAGGCAAAATGAAGAGAATTAAAACTACCCACAATCCCCATTTCAGAAGGGACCACTGCCAGCATTTTCAGGTATAGGCTCATGTGATGTATGCACAAGGATCTGTGTGTGCACATCTGTGCATGTGTGGGCATGTGGGTGTACGTTCAGGGTTCTTTTTTTTGTACCTCACCCAACACCTATCAGTAGAGTGCACTTGTGGTTACACTCTCTGGAGGCATTTGTTAAGTAAGTAAATAAATAAAAAGGCATTTTTAAAGTTTTACTTTTTTTTTCTACTCAGTGACTTCTTAATCGTTTCAACGTAAAATGTGCTGTGATTTTGTGCATGTGATGCCAAGGAGTTAATTAGATTGATATTCCCACAGAATTCATTCACCTTTGGACAAAATAAATTGCCTTTGCCTTTGCACACTTCCTCTCATCACTGTGTGAACTTGAACTCGTGCCTGAGAAAGACGAATCCTGTTTGTTTGCATTAAGAATCTGAGGTGTCTTTTCTTAACTACTAATCACAAGTAAGACTTCTAAAACATGTTCATATATGATGCTGGGACTGAAAACAATTGTTTAGAAAATTGTATTTATATTAATTTTCTAACAAGCTCTTGGCCCCAGTCAATAGTACGTGTTTCCTTACAACTGGATGACAACGAGAAGCTACATTTGCCATTAAAATTGTACCCTGGATGTTGTTAAACCCTCCTAGGGGCACTTCTTGGATGTATTTTCATAACTTACAATTAGAGAAGACACTTGTCTTTAGCAAAGTTGTCACCTGGAATAGCAGTCATCCTGGTGTCCCTTCTGATTTTACTGTCATGGCACTGTGGCCAATGCAATTCACTACAGAAATTATTTGCATGGTGACTTGGAAAAGAGAGAGAGGGGCGTTCTTTTTCTTGCCAATGTCTTCTCTCCTCCCACACAGAGGATGATGGAGAGCTGTTATTTTGATTACTATTTTATGTCCTGATGAAATATTAGAAACAAATTAAAACTAATTAGCTATGGCCTTTTCAGGCTTCTCCACCCAGGAACAAACTTAGAGGAAAAGTGGGAATGTCAGCGTGGTGTGGGGTGTAGAGCTGGGCTGCCAGTGGGCCTCAAAGCCACTGGTGCTATCCTAAAAATAACAGCACTTTTTCTTCATTAGAAAAAAATCCAACCACACACTGTGCTCGACTTTGTCCTCTGGTCCATCTTCTCTGCAGTTCAGTTGGTCATCAGGGCTCTTTGCCATAAAATGCAAAAACAGCATTTTAACTCTTCTCTGAATTTAAGCTATTAGTGTCGTTTATTTTTTAATCACATAAAAATTGTAGGTAGACTTAGCAAATGAGAACATAGTTTTAAACTTGGTCTTGTGTAATGACAGAAACATAAGAACTGCAGCTTTCCTGGTGCAAGGTGGGAACATGTGGGAAGTGACCCTGTTTCTTATGAGCACAATGGACTTCTGACCAACGCCCATCTATGTAGAGGGGACCCAAAGCCAATGATTTGTGAAAATCATTATGAATTTATAGGGTGATGTAATAATTCTGAGTTTGAGTATTCCCCCCTTTTTTCAGTGAAATCCACATTATTAATGCACTGAAAATACTTTATTTATTTTCACTAAAAAGAGCAAAAGGAAATAACGTCTTGAAAAAAGAGATCTATTTGGCTGTAAGAAGAGCTGAGGTTGCTTCTCCTCAGGAGGCAGTGGGGCTGCGAGGGAACCCTCTCTGAGTGTCCATCCCTGTCCTCCTGTTTCCAAAGACGGACAGTGTGGGGAGCTTTGCACTCGAATCCGCTGCCCCTGAAGGAAGCCCTTTCTGGCGGCTCATTGATACCAGTGTTTATTCAGGAAAACTCCTGAAGCATGGCAAGCATGAAAACATGGTATTAAATGTGGAAACTTTCATTTTCATCTCATTAAGAGGGCATGAATTGAATGCTAATTACAAAAGTGAAAGGAAATAAAAATGGCTGCCCCAGGTCGTCCAATTAAACCAACATCACTTTGGCTGCATTCATAAAAATAGCATGTATTTAATGAAATGTGTTTAATAATTAACCTGTATCAGGTTTAAATAACGTTATAAAAAGATGGGAGGCAGCTTGCATAGGAGACATATTGTTAGAAGGCCTCATTTGTGAGACTTCACTGTAACATATTTTTAGTGTTATATTTTGCCAGTGTTCAAGTTAGCAATTTAAATTTTTAGATGCTTGCAGTTCTCAATTCTGTGGTTCTGTGAACAGATTGACTTTCTCTCAAAAGTATAATTAAGTAATTTCAAGTGACTTTTACAGTCAGTGCATGTGATAAGTAACATCAGTGAGAGTCTCTTCCAGCCCCAAACCTGGGTCCCAGTACCCAGACTTCAGTCTGGGGTGCATCCTGCCTTCTAGGCTTTTTCACAGAAGCTGGATTGTTGCTGAGCCTACTGTCCTGGAGTAGGGGCACCCCTTGCTCCAGCTTCCAGGTGCTCTCAGAGGTCAAGATAGGAGCCTGACCCTGTTCCAGTGGTGCTGATGGGGTCCATGGGGGGCAGCTGCCCCCAGGACATGCACGAGTTGCCAGCAAGCAGCCGTGAGCCTGTCGATGCAGAGCCATTGCGGCCATGGCCTTGCACAGTGCCCTCTGCTGAGCCTTTCCTTCCCTGGGAGCAGCCTCCTTCCATTGCCAATATCATGTCACACTCCCACTGAAAACAAAAGATCAAAAGCTTACATACAATGTCAGTGAGCGGTCTCTCAAGTCCAGAAACCTCTGTTTATTATTTTAAGAAAACTGAGCTAATTTCTTTAAAGCAGAGCAGACAGGCGCCGCCTCCCTTCTTGGGATGATCCATGTGGTTTCATGTGACAGGCTGGCGCTTGTCCCTTGGCAATGGGAGCAGTTGAGTTTTTAGCCACATTGATGTCTTTGTGAAGGTGATACATGCGGTCTGTCTGTCAGACAAATACCCCAACAAGTACAGGTATTTATCAAATTACCTTTAAACTTGCAGGTTTGAGGAGCCTTTTCAGCTAGACGTGGGAAGGCATGCTTGGCTCATTCACACAGAAATCACTTAATGATAGTTAATATCGCCCTGTAATCTCTGCTGCTCCCATTTAATTGCAACTTTTTGAAGTCTGTCTGCACCCCTGGAGGACGGCGGATCCTTCGGTCTCAGGCACGATTCAGGTGGTCCTGGGCATACAGGGGAGCAGGGGTCAGGGGAGAACCATCACCTGCGGAGCAGTGCCCGGGGCCCCTCCAGGATGGCTTCCTTGGTTTCTCCTTGGACCGGCTGTTCCCATGTCAACCCTGCAGTACACTGACCTCTTTAAAAAGCCTGGCAATGGGCTTAGGGCTGCTTCACAAAAAACTGGACATTTTTAAAACTGAAATATCAGCTTGAATGTTTAGTGTCCTTTCATTGTGGGAGAGAATC
>PVKM010001378.1:0-78955 GCA_004027735.1 Carollia perspicillata | reverse complement strand
TTCTTCTCTAAAGATAAATAAATAAAATTAAAAAAAAAATAAAAGTGGTAGCTCAGCCACTATGGAAAGAATGGTTTCTTTCTAAATAAAGTGAAGCAGGTATATTCATAGCTAAATGGAAGAAACTTGTTTATAAAAAGTAAAATGTTCAGAATTTGTATGATATTTGCACTTTCTCAAATTCATGTTCAAGTGACCTTGCCAGTAATATTTATTCTGAACAATCACACAAAGAGACCACTGGTTATTCAATGGAAAGCAGTCATCATTCTGCTTTTTAAAAAATTTCTAACTACAATAAAGACAGAAACGAGCATGGGCTAAAACTGTGATTGTTACTTCTGCTTTCCATACTTTTCGAACTATAAAATGTCATTTAAAATACAATTTGTGTGTCATTGTAAACAATCAGAGCTATTCACTATATTCAGTAGCAGCTAGCATGTGTTAAGTTCGGCAGATTCAACCAGAACAGGAAACACAAACTAGAGTTAATAGTCAAAGTCTTCACAAAGTTGCTGCTATTATAGATCTTGCACTTGTTTGTTAGGGCTGCTGTAACAAAAATACTGCAAACTCTTTGAAATTTATTGACCCCGGTTCTGGAGGCCAGCTGTTTGAAATCAAGGAATTAGCAGGGTTGATTCCTTCTCTGGTCTGGGAGGAAAGGGTCTCTTCCATGCTTCTCTAGCTTGCAGATCACCTTTTCAATGTTCACATGGTGTTCTTCTTGAATACGTGTCGATCTCTATAAGGACACCTGTCATCTTCAATAAGGGTCTGCTGTAATGGCCTCATTATAGTTTAATTACCTCTTTAAGGACTCCTTTTCCAAAAACATTACATTTGTAGGTATTGGAGTTTAGGATTTCAACATATGAATTTTAGGGGGGACATAACTCAATCCATAACAGGCATTATTTTAAATATCATTGAAAATACTATTTATTGTTTGCCCAAAATCTATGGATTATATAATTTTGTATTAAGAATAGTATTTAGATTGTTCTTCAAAATTACATAAATTTATCCCAATTGTTAGGAAAAAAGTTAAATTGCCTATGTTTGCACATGGCATAATCTTATATTAAAATTTCCACCAAAAATTCTTAGAAATGATAAATGATCTCAGTAAAGTTAAAGGATACAAAATCAATACAAAAAGTTCTTGCATGCTGATATAGTAGTAATGAGCTATCCACAAAAACAAACTAAGAAAGCGATTCTATTTATAGTAGTATCAAAACCAATAAAATACTTATGAATAAATTTAACTATACAGGTAAAATATCTCTTCACTGAAAACTATAAGACACCCATGAATGAAACTGAAAAAGACAAAAATAAATAGAAAGTTATCCCATATTCATGAATTGGCAGAATTAATATTGCTTAAATGTTCATATTATGCAAAACCATCTATAAATTCACTGCAATCCTAATAAAGATTCCAATGGCGTTTTCCATAAAATCAGAAAAAACAAAATTTTTCTAAAATTTCATATTAAAAATATAATTTATTTTTATATTATTAAAATTTACATTAAAAACATAGAAAAGACCTTGAATAATCACAGTGGCTTGATAAGGAAGAACAAAACTGGAGGCATCATACTCCCTGATTTCAAATCATATCATAAAACTATAGTAATCAAAACATTAAGGTACTGACATGAAAAGAGATTCATAAACCAAAGAACAGAATAGAGAGGTCAGAAATAAACCTAAAGGTGTACAATCAACCCGTCTTTGACAAGGAAGTGAATAGACAATGGGAAAAGGACATCTTCCTCAGTAAATGCTATTACAAAAACTAGGTACCCACATGCAAAGGAATGGAAATGGCCACTTCTCTTACACCATTCACAAAAATTAACTTGAAATAGATTAAACACAAATATAATCTGAAACTATAAAACTTATAGAAAAAAATAGCTGGAAAATTCCTTTACATTGGTCTTGACAATAATTTCTTGGTGATGACACTCAAAGCACAAGCAACAAAAGCAAAAATAAACAAGTGGGCCCAAATCAAACTAAAAAGCTCTTATCAAAAAAAAAAGCAACAAAACAAAAATACAGTTTATGAAATGGGGAAAATTTTTACAAACCACATATCTGATAAGGAGTTAATATACAAAACATAAGCAACTACAATAAGTTAGGATTTAAAAAAACTAGATGAAAAAATGGTAAAAGATTTGAATAGACATTGTTTTCAAAGAAGATTCAAATGGTCAACACGTATATAGAAGATGCTAGACATCATTAATCATCAGGGAGATGCAAATAAGAACCAAAATGAAATATCACTGGTGGCTATTATAAAAAGACAATAGACAGCAAGTGTTGGTAAGGATATGGAGAAAAGAGAACATTGCTTGTGCACTGTTGTTGGGGATATGAATTGCTGCAGCCTTGTGTACAACAATACAGAGATTCTCAAAAAATTAAAAATAGAACTACCATATTACCCAGCAATTTCATTTCTGGGTATATATGCAAAAAATTTAATTAGTATCTTGAAGATATATCTGCACTCCCATGTTCATTGTAGAATTCATCACAACACATGTGAAGAAACAATATAAGTTTCTATTGACAGATAGATGGTAAAGAAAATGTGAAATATGTATATATTCAATATATATAGATATAGATATATATATAGGTACAGATACAGATATAGATATAATTAGATGCATACACACACACACACATTGTGGCACATGATGGAGATGTACACTGAGTTTAATGTTGTCTTCATACCTGCTCACACAATATCCATTCTGCAGCCCATGTGACATGAAGTAATTTCTACTTTCAAGTCTTATTTTTAATAAATACATTTGATAAGGCATAGGTTCCATAGAAATGGCTATATAATAATGAGTTATTAATCAGCTAAGAAAAAAAAGAAGAAAATCTTGCCATTTGCAACAACATGGATGTACCTAGTGGACATGGATATAGTGGACATTATGTCAAGTGAAATAAGCCAGACAGAGAAACACAAATTCTCCATGACATCACTTACATATGAATCTTAAAAATCAAATTCATAGAGAGAGTATTCTTACCACTCACACACAAAAAAATTATCTGAGGTGATGTATGTGTTAACTAACATGATTGTGATAATCATATTATAAAATACAGACAGATTAAATAATCACTCTCTACCTCTTCTAAAAAATCATGTTATGCAACCAAAATATGTTGAATTTTCTTTGTCAATCATACCTAATAAAATTGAAAGACAAAGAAATAAAAACAATGAAAAACTGAAAAAACCTATACAGATTTAAATAAACAGAACACTTAAAATAAGATTATAGTTGTTTTTTTAAAAATTGACACAGCTAATGTTTAAATGAACTACAAATTTTAAAGGTGACTAAACACCTTTCATAATCTGGAATTGATAAGTGACTAGCTGAGCACTGCTCTTCAAGTTCATATGTTAAATAGATGGCTGCCTATGATTTGAGATGCATTTGAACTGCAAGGAATCTCTCATGTCTCCAAGGTACATGCATGGTCAATGTCTGGCTAATATCTAACATTTCACTGAAAGATGGTTTTACAATGAGGTGCACATATTTCAAAAAGTAGCAAATGATGAAGGCAATCATCAATCACAAAAACTGCATTGAGAATAACTTTAATAGATTTCTTCCAACCAATGGCTCTTCATCATCCAATAACACAAAATCTTGCTCCTTCCCCAACCAACCATCTCTATCATATATCTAGTATTCTCTACACTGTCAACTTCAAGTCCAACATACCAGTGGAAACCCCCCAACAAAATCCTGGAATTATCCTCTAGAGAGTGGGCCCCTTGTGATACAGGCTTCTGCCACTAGGTGAGTGTTCTAGGAACCCATCTGTATCAGGGTACCAGCTGGTGCTGTTATAAGAGGCTGTGTTTGGCTTCAGTGAATATTTTTTGAAGACTCTTTCACTGTGTTTGCCCATTCCATGATGGGTGATTTACCCATGGCGTGTTGAGTGTTTAGCAGTTTTTGACCAAAAATAGCATGACCACTGTGCCCCACCTTCCCCACTTGCCCAATCTCGCTCCAAGTGATTTTTTTATTGTTTCCCAAGATGAAAAAAGTCCTCAAAGGGAAGTGTTTTGCCAATGTGGAAGAGGTGAAACAAAATCCAGCACAAGTACTAAAAGGCATTAAAATCGACAAGTTCAAAAACTGTTTTGAGCAGTGGAAAAAAGTCTTGATAGGTTTATTGCATAAGATGGAGAGTACTTTGAAGGTGAATAAAGTTTAAACATGTAAGAGTAAAAATACACAATTTTTATAAATAAATTTTGGGATTTTTTTTTATTCCCCCCTCATACTGTCACCTTTTGCCTGAATTTTTAAAATAGGGTCTTAACTGAATGTATATATTAATGCCTTTATTCAGCATAAACTTACAGAGCTTCTAGCATGTACCACACACTATCATAGATGCTTGAGTACTACAGTGAGGGAAAAAACATCCCTGACCTTCTGAGGTTTACCTAAAGGGACATGGATATTCCTCTTTTTTGTCTCTTCCCAATTTATTACGAACACAACATCGAGAGCAATCATTTCAAAGACGACTCTGATCTTGTTAGTTCCTACTTAAAACATTTTTATACTTTTCAATTGTTCCTAATCAAAACCCCAAAGACTTAAAATACTTGCTGGGAAATATTGTTTGGAGATACAACATGCCTCTTCCACTCTCTAAACTTGTCCCTGATAATATAAGGCATTTAGATACAAAATCTCATTCTGCAATTTTCCCTGTGTCAGAAGAGAGCTTGGAGGATTTATCTTTCAAATTTTTGTATTTACTTATTGGTTGAAAACTAGTCCATATAATCAAGTGTCTTAGCCTCTGCTTTACAATACAGAATTTATGTAATTTTTGGTGGTCAATGTATCAATACCTATGGATTTGTAGTATCATAATGAATGACCAATACTTTCACCTAAAATTCCTTTAACTTAATAGTATCTTAGACCAGGAGTCTTCAAACATTTTTTAGTGCAAATTCCCAGTATTTGTATATTTATTTATGCATAATAATATAAATGTACCACTATATTTATATATTATTTATTTTATAAAACATACCCCAAAGTAAAAGCTTTCAATGGTGAGGTAAAATAAATATGCTGAGACATTCTAACATTTTTCCCATTATTCCATGGGTCATTTTGCATACTCCTCAGACTGTGTGTATCCACCTTATCTTAGCTGTAACTCTTATAAACTATGACTGGGTCAGGGCTCACCAGAGGATGATAAGTCTCAGCATCATTGCTCAAAATAAGTGACAATGTGTTTGAGGACTTACGGTTTTCATTTACTCAGAAAATGACTCAGTTACTGCTTACTGGATATAGCTTGTTCAGGTGGACAGAAAGAACTGTATTTGGAGGCTTGGAGCTGACACTGGAATGTGGGAGAAGAAATTGTCTTTATAAAATTTGTGTCAGGGTTGAGATGTTGCATAATTTACTACCACAGAAGTACCAGGTTGAGCCCTTTGTTCTTCACCTTGGCCTGGGAACCCAAGAGGGCACTGTTACAAAGGTGGCGTGGTTCTCCTAGATGACCAACCTAGAAAGGCCAGTTTATCACTGAGGCATAGATTTACCAGGGGTTCAAAATACAGAAAACATAGGTTATGAAGACAGATTCTAAGATTTAGCCAATTGACTTTTATTCAGGAGGAATGCTACAGAATACTTTTAAGTTAGGCAATATGGAAATAAACAGTGCCTGGCCAAATATACTTGTCATATTATACAACCAACTTAGTTTGATCCTCTATCTTGGCACAGGCTACATTCAGAGAAGCCCTTAGTGGAAATTCATTACATATTTATACAAAGTTATGAATTTAGAAGCTTCTTGAATTCCAGGGTTATTTGTTAGTAGACAAAAACATCATAATCTCAGTGAGAAGTAGAATTGCAGAATGATTAGAAATACAGACCTTGAAGGAAGATGGGTCTGGTATTAACTTCCACTTTAAACAATTTGAAGGCTGTATTACCTGATACAAGGTACTTTATCTCTCTGAACTACCATAGCATATAAATAACTAGTCTCTCAAGTCCACTTTGAACTAAAACACTTTGCACAATGGTGCTGTAATTGGCACTCAAAAAATAGTAGTAGTTATTATTATTATTATTAATTTTACTTTCATGAAAGAAATGAGAATTGTCTGTGATACAAAGAGTTTTCCAGGTGTGTAACTAAACCCAATTTTCCCTCTATGTTTCATATAGATACACTTGACTACATTAAACCTAGTGACCATATGTAAGCTGACATCTTTGATTAAGGGATTTTCAATTTAAACTTCATTTAATTTATAGTTCAAGTAGAAAATCTGGTAGTAAGACTTTCTCTCCTTTGCTGTTCTGTCAAATACTGTGATCCATGGAGACAGAATAGGGAATTAAGCCAAGGAAACACAAACTAGGTAAAAATTTTGTGGAATTGAACCCAGAAGCAATCATGAAAGAAATACAGAAAAAAAATAGGTAATCAACACTGCAAAACTGAACGATTCCAGCATCCTGTGTTGGCTGAACTTGAAGGTGAAACAACTTCCACAAATTAAAATTCATAAGGATAATGAGTTATAAATAACACACACATCAATATTGATTTTGAATGAAATTCTGAAACAACATTTGAGTTCTTACACATTTAAGACAATTGTCAATGTTCTCCAGTAGAGACTGGGCTAAAATTAATTGGCAATATGTTTTGTGGGTTTTGCATGTTGTATTAGTCTAATCAGCTGATAACCCTACAGGGATAACTGCAGGAATTAGAGTTGTCAGATGAAGTAAACTGGAAGTAGAAATGGTCAATTCTTTATTCTATCCTGAGAAAACAAAGATCTTTAAAAAATAATTTTTTGTCTTCTACAAAAAGGGACCCAAGCTCCAAAATCTAATACATTAAAGTAGACTCATAACCACAATGAGATGCCATTTCACACCTGTCAGAATGGTTATTATCAATAAATCAACAAACAACACATGTTGGCAAGCATGTGGAGAAAGCGGAACCATTTTGCACTGTTGGTGGGAAGGCAGACTCGTGCAACCACTGTGGACACCAGTGTGGAGATACATCAGAAACTTAAAAATGAATCTGTTTTTTGACCCAGTGATCCCACTTCTGGGAATATATCTGAAGGAACCCTAAAAGCTAATTCTAAAGAATGTAAGCACCTCTATGTTCATTGCAGCATTATTTACAATCACCAAGATATGGAAGTAACCCAAGTGTCCATCAGTAGATGAATGGTTAAAATAACTATGGGACATTTATACAATGGCCATAAAAAAGAAGAAAATTTTGCCCTTTGCAACAGTATCAATGGACCTGGAGAATATTATGCTAGGCAAAATAAGCCAGTCAGTGAAAGACAGATGATTTCACTCACTTGTAGAATCTAATGAACAAACTGAACTAACAAGGAAAATGGGGTGAGAGTCATCAATGGAGAGCAGGACGACAGCTGGTAGGGGGGCAGTTTTGAGGATGGAGGGATTGAGCAGAAAGGAAAAAGGACTCATGGACATGGACTGCAGTGTGGTGATCACTGGGGGAGGAGGCATAAGGGGATTAAATGGTAATGGAAATAAACACAATGTAGATTAAAAACAGTAATAAAAAAAAGAAAGAGCCCATGAAGCAGGCATAGCATGGAACAGAAGTAGCTCCAGCAGAGCATGGCTGTTCCAATTCATGCTCTGTGGGGTGACCAGCGGCAGCACTCCCCGTCCCGATACACTTCCTCCTGTGCAACTCAAGGAGTTTAGAAAAAGAACACTCATTATGATTATATTTTCAGGACCTAGGAGATTTCAGATTTTTTAATTCTTTATTACCTTGAAATAATTCAGGCTTAGATGTCTCTTGGAGAAATTATTTTGTTAAAATATACGTACCGCTGATGGACAAACAACACGTGAAAACTTTAAGCTTTTGCAAACCAACAGAACTTCCCATGCATGCAGCAAAGATTGGCCATTATCAAACACCTTTTTTTTTTGACACGTTAAAACATAGTGCACACTCTGCTTATAACATAAGGACATGATCATCTTTACTGGAGTAAGCATTGAAGCATTGGATTCATTAGCCTAGCACCTCCACTGCAAAATTGTATGGACCTCTGGATCATAACAAGAAGAAGGTCACGGGAAAGCCATTTAACTCAACTTTAACCAAAAGTTATTTATGAAAAACAGATACAATTGAATTGTATTTTGCCCAAATACTATAAAATGTTTTTATTAAAATAAAAACAGTGGTAGAAAAAAACAGAAAAGGGGAGAACATATCCCAAAGCAATCAAACGTATTTAACAGAGATGAAGCCCATTCTATTCCCCTAGGGCAAAATGTGTGTTGTAACACACGAGAAGGATATTTCACTTGCTGTATGTTACCCATCATAGCAGCACCAGCAGGAGCAGCTACAGAAAATGGTCCATTAGTTTTCCCATAATAAACTCTTTTTTCACTGGCACACTCTTGGGATTCTTTGACATTACTTCGGTGTGGTCATTGGTGGATGGCTTCAATAATTGGTGGAATTCCCACAATCTGAAATTAACATTTTCCATGTCACCTTAGTATATGTTAAATATATGAAATTTCATTTTAAGGCCATCCTGTCCAACATGTGTGATTCCAAAAGGCAGCATTGCAAATGCAAAATGCTCTCTCTATTTTTGCATTTTAGATTCACATTTGTTTCTCAAATGAGCATGTCAGGACACCCATTCAGTATAACTTTATCATGCTCAAGGAAGGAACTAATGAATGAGAGCTAAGAGCTCCCAGTTGGAGTCTCCAGTGTGTCTAACTTATACCTGAGGCAATAACACCACACAAGGGAGTTCTCTGAAAATATGTGACCTAAAAGTACAAGCACAAATGAGAAAGGAGGTAATAAAAAAATTCAATAGTGAGTTGTGCCAAGTGCCAGGAAGAAGAGATGGTTCTTATGCTAATAAGAAATCACAGTCTGATATAGAAACTGGGTATTCGAGCAACATTGAGGTAGTTCAACCAGCGACATATACAACCATTTAAGGAAGAACACAAAAATGTTATTTGTGCGTAACAAAACACTCCTTGGACATTTTTTTTTTAGAGATACAAAGGATATTGGACTTCACTAGACTTTATGTCCTCTCTAGACATTATGGATAGGACTGAGACCTAAAGGGGTGAATGACTCGTGCAGGGTCCTCAGCTCATTTACTTCACATCTCCATGTGCAAATCCAATGCTCCGTTGACCACAGCAGATACCACTTTGGAAGGTACATGGTGGTATATATGTAATTCACAGCACTAATTTGCACATTATTTCTCTCTTCTCAAAGACTACAATAAAGGGGGAGAGTGTTGCCTGAGGGATGACAATGTCTTACTTTCCCTTCAGTTGTGCTAGTTCATAAAGGAACCACTGCAAAGAGAACTTAGAGGCTAATACTATCTAAAAGTCTAAGAGAGTAGGCAACAAAAAAGAAGAGCCACTGTATTAAGTTCATGGAATAAAGATGATAGTTCAGGCATTTTTAAAATGTCTTCACTCCTGAAAATATTGATAAGATTGCTTGAAGAAAAGGAAAAGGAAAGAAAATATAATTAGGAAAGTCAATCAGCATAAGTAATGTAGTTCAAGAAATATTTATTGAACATTTATTATGTCCCATGCACAATACTGAATACTAAGCTGTTGTACAAGAGATGTCAAAGTTACTGTTTTTAGAATGGTATTAGTTAAATGGGGACCCAGAAGTTAATCAAATAATTACATTAATAATTCAACCCAAGTCAATTACTGTGTGACAGAAACATGGTTCTAGGAAGGGTTGTGATAAAGCATGCTTACATATCCTGGAAGGTCAAAGAAATTTTGCTGTCTGAATTGATATATGAGCCGAGAGAACAGATAAATGGGAATTAACTAGGCTAAATGGATACGGCAAAGGAAGTGACGTCTAGACAACTTGGGGGCAGTACTGTGTGAGGTGGGTCTTTGAGCCAAAGATTGTGTTAGCACATATGAAGAATTTAGGTCTTTGTAGTAGGTTGGTTGATTGAATTAATGATCCCCATCAACCACACCTCCCTAAAGCCATGCCCTTCTTCTACTACCTGCTTGTAATAACTGATGTTTTCACATGGCTCACTCTGGTTAACAAGACAATAACAAACTACCCAAGCAGAGACTTGAAAAGGCATTTGCTTATTACTTTCTTTTCCTCTATCATGAGGAGGTGCTTGAACTAGCCTACTGAACGAAGAAGTGTGGGCAGAGATGAGTTACCCAGTTGTCTCTAATGAGGCCCAACCTGCCACCTGACCACCAGTCAGACACCCGGCAATGTCCAACCAAGATCACTAGAGAAAATTAACTGATTTTTTAACTAGTGAATGAATCCTGCTAAACCCTTCTCACATCGGCAGAGTTCTTCAGGTGAGCTCAAAAGAACCACCCAATCAGATCCACAGATTCGTGATTTAACTATGTAATTAAGGTCCTAAACCATAAGGACTTGTGATCGTTAGGCAGCATAAATTTAGCTATGTATAACTGATGAAGTGGTAAATGTGAAAAATTGATATGTAATTACATATGGTGTGGAGAAGAGCAGAATGATGCAGGCTATTTAAATAAGGGATAGTGGCAGCGTGGACTAAGTATAGCAACAATGAGGACAAGGCTACAGAATCAAGGCAATTTGTATTTAATTCTCTAGAAAATGGTGAACTGCTAAAAGCTTTTAAGCAGACAAATAGTGACATGACCAGAGCTCTACTAATTTGAGAAACTTAAATTGACCATGCTTTCATAAGTGGGTTTCAGCAGAAATGGACTAGAGGCACAGAATACAAGAACAAAAAATTTGAAAAGAAAAAAAATATTAAATTCCAAGAAAGTATCCCTTCACATCAATATTTAATGAACAGCCTCAAAAAGTGAAACCATTCTGAGGCCTATATTCAAGAATAGGTTCTCACTCTTAAAAATGTGTTCTTCCTAGACCTTAGTAGTTTAATTAGAGGCCCTTTCAACAGCCCAACCTTAATTAGATGCAGAAAATGCAATGGCATCCATAGATTTAAAACATGATAACTTAGTTTCAAGACCTTTTTCTTATTCAGTGTTGTTGTGGATAAGAAATTAATATAAAAATATAAACAGTTTAAGGGATATAGAGCTTGTTTTAATGCCCACTTCCCCATTATTTGCAAACTTTCTGAAGATTAAGAACCTATTCTGGTCAACAGATAACACCTCTCTGATTTTACGAAATTTTCTCAGGCTCATCCTCATTTTAGTAAGTGTTTAATCACTCCATAACATCCATGAGTATAAATGGAATGGAAACTGTTTAGGAAGATGAGCGATATATTTTGTTACTGCCTCTATTTGAATTGATCCCTCCATTTTTGCATAAATCCCATTTCCTCTTGCTTAAGGACATCATTACAGGTATTCCTTGAAAAGCATCATTCCAGCAATTCTACCCTTTTCCTCCTACATTGATATTTTCTTTCTCTTTTATAATTGAAATCAATCTACACCTATACAGTTATGTCTAAATTCCTTTAAAAAATCTCTTGTTCTGTCTTCCTGTCACTTATCTTTCCATTGTATCTTTGTTGTATTTATTTTAAAACTCTGAAGGGGTAATCTATTTTGTAGTTTCTAAGTCTCTCTTCTTTTCTCTTTTAAACCCATTTAAGTGGAGCTCTTGCTTCCATCAGCCCTTCAAAACTACTCTCATCGTGTTTACCCTGATCACATTGGTAAATCCAATGGCCACTTTCAGCAGCACACCACTTCTCTGAGTGATTTTAAGTCATTTTCCTCACTTACATTTTATAGCATCCATTCTCTTGTGGTTCATTCTTCTTCATTGGCTTTTCTTTCTCCGTCTTCTGATCGCATACTCTTCTCTCCAACCTTACTAACATCGGAGGGACCCACAGCCTTGTCCTAGATCTTTTCTTCATTTCTCCATTTATGTCTTTAGTGATTTCATTCAATCACATGAGCTTATATATAACCCATATGGCAAGTGCTCCAAAAATTTTATCTCTAGCCCAGTCCTCTACCCCAAATACAATTGTTGTATCTCTGTCTACGTTACTATACATTTGAATGTCTAATGGACATCTCAAAACCAGTATACTCTAAAATAAACACGAGGATACTCCACCTGCATGCCACCATCCACATATCAATTGATGAAAATTCCATCCATCTAATTGCTGGGCAGGGGTGGGTAGAAATAAATAAATACATAATCTTTACTCCTCTTTTTTTTCATATCCTGCATCCATCCTACCAGTAAATCCTGATATATGCCCAGAATCTCATCACTTCTCTTCCTCCACACAGCTACCATCCCAGGGTGGATGGACATCCACTGTCTATCATGTGAATCACTATGATACCTTCCTAATCGGTTCCCACTTTTGTCTTCTGACAGTCTACTCTTAACACGGCAGCCAGAGAAATGCTTTTAACATTTCAGATAAATCATATCATTCCTCTATTTAATGCTTCCATTTTCATGCAGACTAGAAGCAGAATGTTTTTAAAAATATTAAATAAACCTTACCACTATACCTGATTTTAGTTATCTCTTTAAATTCATCCCTTAACACTGCCCTCTTCCTCCCAGTCCATAAGGCCCTTTCCTCTTCTTTACACATGATGAACACACCTCTCACCTTAAGAAATTTGCTCTAGCTACGTTCTCTGCGTAGATTATTCTCCCTCCATATGTCAATATATACACAGCTGATTCTCTACTTTCTTTGAATTTCTGCTCAAATGGCACTTTTTAAATAATGCGACTATAACCTCAACATTTAACGTGGCAGTCTAACTCCCTTCCCCAAATCTGGGTACTCTTAATTGCCCTTTTCCATTCTCTTTTCATTCTGTATTTTTTTCAATAGCACTTAATTGCCTATGAACACATTAAATAATTTACTTATTTATGCTGATTGTTTATCTCCTCTTTCCATTCTCTTGACAGTAATAACTGGCAGGTCAGAAATTCTTGTTCCATTTTATGAAATAGTACCAAGAATAAACAGAGGTTAACACATAACAAATACTAAATAAATCATGTGTTGAATGAGTGAATGGGCAAAGTCACTATTCTCATTTATTTGAAAGGACATATACCACCTCCCCCAAAACTATGTATGTGTTATGAATTGTTCCTGGGGTTACAGTTAACTAATGCTTTTTCTGTTAGCTTATAGATCAGAATAATTTTTAATGTGAATTAAGGCACACTTGTCTCATTTTTGTTCATTTTATAATTTACTTGCCTATCATCATTGTCACTTTGCATGCCATGGGGAGGCCAGGCCCTCACCAAATATAAAATGTAGAAACAACTGACAACACCAAGTGACTCATTGGATGTGGGGAGTGTGCAGTGACCAATAGGAGTCAAAATCCTGTGAGATAGGTAGGACAGAAGTCTAGTTGAGTGATTTACTCAGAGTCACAGAGTGAGTCAGTAACACAACTGGAAGAATGCGGGATTTCTACTTTCCAGTGAAAGTTATTTTTGTGAGAACTTACCACTTAGAGTTTAATTAGAAGTTCTAGTTATTACTGGCTTGCCTCCATGAGGATCAGATGCCTGATGTTACAGGCTCCATATGGTTTGTCTTGCTCATCACAGGTCTGTGTTGGACAGTCCCCATGTTTGAAGCCTCATCATCCCCACTGCTCTCTCTCCTATTTAATTTGAGGGCCCAATGTGCTTTTCTAGCACACCACTATAGCAATTGGCTTGGTGCTTGTGTGTGTGTGCATATGTATACATCCATATAATGGAGAAAATTCGAAGAAATCAGAGATGGTGAGGGACTTCATATATAGTAAATAAAAAAATGAATAAGAGCAAGCTAACTCTGGAAAAATCACATTTGAAGTCTGCTGTTCTACCCTTCTTTTTATATCTATCATGTGTGACTGCAAGTTCTTTCAGGTTACTTTCCTTCTCCCTGCATTTTGTTCAAGTTGTTCTAGGCTTCAACAGTGAATCCTCAAAGAGCCTAACAAGCTAGACTGCAGGGCGCTTCAGCTTTACATGTTCTGATTCCTGATTCTCATCTAGACAGAACATTGACTATTGTAGGAAAATTAATAATGAAAAGAGAATCTTAAAATAAATTCAAGTAGATGAATAAATAAGTATAATTAACTACTGGGCAATTCTCTTGCTTGAACAATATCAAGTGAATGGCAGCTGATACAATAAGGCCAAATGGTGGAAAGGAGTTTCTTTTTCTTACAGTTGCTCGCTTTCAATATTTTAGTATTCAGTATTTTCATAACTTTTAAACCATGATCTGCTCTCATATCCACATGCAATTAGCACACGGTATTTTATATAGAATATTGAATTCTATTCTAATTTAGCTCTTTAGTTCAAGAGATTACAATTGTAGAAACAATATTTGAAACTTCTTCACTGCAGTGGTTCTAATATTTTTATTGCATATATCCAAAGAATGCAGTTCCTTATGTTCACAACTTCTCAAAAAAACGTGTTATTGTTTGGTTTTTTTTTGCCCATTTTCCAGTAAATTTTCATTTATAGCACATATTATTCACCTCTTCCCAGTTTCTGTCTATAATCCTATCCAGAGGCTTCATAAATTACTCCTGCTAGAAAATAATTAAAGTGAGATAGCCCTTCACTTATTCAAAATTTTAACTAATTTATTTAAGTTATATATTAATTCAAAGCATGTCTCAATGTCCAATCTATGTCGTTATTTTTATAAATACAATACATTCTTGTAAGTGGAAGAAAGAACACATTTAAGTAATTTTGTAGAGTAATATGAATCTTTATGTAAATAATACAAAACATTCTGATAGTGATAATAATGATTAAATTAGACTCTCAAATCCACTTTGATAATATTGCCTTAACCAGCTCTATATTAACTATGATACATTTTATAACATGGGAATATTAGGAAAAGGACTGAAAATGATATTTTTGATGAAGGGTGCCCCAGTAAATTAGTAGAAGGCTGCCCTCTCTTCTTGAAGTGTGGATTGACGCCATCAAATTTGTGTTGGTGGCCTTGAGGAAACTCAAATATAAAATGAGTTTATTCCTCACTTTTTTGTTGACTTACCTTGTTATTGAAGTAGAGCTATCATGTCATTTTTTTCTTTTCCTTCATTTATTTATTTTTAAAGTGGTTATAGTGATACTTTTCAATAGCTTTATGCTCAGCTGTAAGTAAATAAATAGTAATAACTTTACTAAAATATTATTCTGTAAAAGTAAAGTGCTCAAAAATCTCATTTCTCTTAATCCAGATAAAAAGTTTACTTAACTAATGTTCTATATGAAAAGAATTCTGCAAAAGACAATGCATTTATCTGAATGCTTTCACCAATACTAACAAAGTTCCAGGTGTGGTTTTGTTTATTCTTCTTGGTCTAGCAAACAAAAGAAGTGTTTTCAACGTTTTTAGAGTATTGATTTCTAGGCACAGATAACAGATATCTAGTGTTTTGAAGAACTGCTTAGTTAGTACTAAAATACATTCTTTGTAAACCAATGGAAAGATTTCAGTCAAGGAGAAAGAAAGATAAAAAGCATAGATGTCTCATGAAACAAGTTTCATGAGTGGGTTAGGATTAGAGAATGTGTTTATCAATGTAATAAAGGAGGTCAATGCAAAGTGTAAAATTGAGAAAGTAAAGGAGTGATTGCAGGGTAAGCCTTAGACTCTAGATAGAATTTAAGGGGGAGGAGAGAACTAGTAAGAGGCTCTGACTCCAACTCAAAATCACTTCTCTGAGGAGCACAGGAAAATTTAATGCTGTACATAAAGTAGCTTTCCTGGGAAGAAAGAAATAAAGTAATCTGCTGCAAGTGAAAGGATAAAGATGCTAGGAAGAATGCTGTTTGAAGAAGAATGAAATGATTATCAACAGGCTAATATGAAGCAGAATCATAATGCAATTTTCATGTATGTCTAGAATATGATGTTTTCTTAGACTCTGAGTTCCCTATTGTTATCAATAATCATCAATTTAATTAATATTTAGACATTTTTGTTAATTTGTCCTTTTGGGAACCTGTCAGGGAAAATGATTGGAACTGGTGGAGTGACTGTGCCCTCCACCCGTCACAGGCCACGTGTCACCCATAGATGGTGCCTAGTTCCAGATGTCTCCCTTAAAAGAGCCAGTGACAAGCTAAAAGCATCCACAGCAAGTCAGCAAGACATTGAGGGCTCTGGCCAGGCCAACTGAGAAATAATTTTGGAAAGGAAAACTCTCCTTCCTAGAGAAACAAAGAATTGGAAAGACTCCTAAAGGTCATCTGATCCAACTGCTCCATGTGAGAGCGTTCAGATCCTCCAGCAGATGCAACACAGACGTTTGCCCAGTCCTTGCTGAGACGAACCCTCTCAATGAAAGTCTGCTTCCTTCTCTCCCCGGGAAGAAAAGATCTGCAGTTGAAACAGACAGACAGGAAAATTTAATTCCCTCTTTCATTCTCCAAAACTGTGATGTTGAGATTTAGCTATATAACGAATGTCTCTTTTCAGAAAAGAGTGTTTTTTCAGCCTAGTTTTCCAGATCCTAATGTTTTACACCACATGATATTCTAATTTTATTTCTCCCCACAGTATACTCAGGCTAATCTCATCACTCCATTCTATATGTTCAATAGGCAGATTGTTCTCATTCTGTTCTGGTGGTTATTTCGGGTTTCTAGGGCTGTGTGACAAACCATTCCAATACTTAGTGGCTTAAAACACCTTTATTTTTTTATTCTCAAGATTCCGCAGATCAGGAATTCAGGAAGGATTCAGCTGGGACGTTTTTGGCTTCATGTGGCTTCATTTGCTTAAGTTGCCTTTCCATATTAGAACATAAAGGGTACATTCTTTATAATGGGTTTTATTACATTATCTTTTATGGAGGTATAATTCCATTTAACCTGTCCCTTATTGATGAACATTTAGATTGTTTCTAATTTTTTTGCTATTGTCACATTGCTATAATTAATACCCTTTGCTAACTCCTTTTGGGTGTTATTGTATAAAGTTCTACAAGAAAAATTGCTGAATAAAAATATAAATGCATATAAATTTTAGTACAAATGAATATATCAACCAATAACCATTTAACAGGGCCGTGTTAGGAGGATGAACAAATTTTGCACCTCTTCTCCATTTCCATTCCGGTAGTGACCTGCATCACTGTTTTCATTTGCATTCATTTAAATATTAGTGAGGCTGAGCATATTTTTTTATGTTTCATGATTGTTTATAGTTTATTTCTCTGAATTTTTCTCTTTATACAATTTTCTATTTTTATTTGGATGTTTTATTTTATATATCTAAGCCGTGGGATATAATAAAGATGTTAGGTGTTTGAGAATTGTAGTAAGTAATTTCTACAAATAAATTCTCTTTTAACTTTATTTATAATGTATTTTCTCACACAAAAGTGTTTTAACTTATAATATTATTCTTCAATACTGCAAAAATATTCACCTATATTTTGTTTTAGTATTTTTATCGTTTTATGCTTTATGTAAGCAT
Source organism: Carollia perspicillata (assembly GCA_004027735.1). Classification (NCBI taxonomy): domain Eukaryota; kingdom Metazoa; phylum Chordata; class Mammalia; order Chiroptera; family Phyllostomidae; genus Carollia; species Carollia perspicillata. Next base: position 61,278 of record PVKM010001378.1, on the reverse strand, counting down.
TCAATTTATCTGGAATTTAGTTTTGTGTATGCTATGATGGAGACTTTTTTCTGAAATAAAAATCAGCCATCTATGCCCTGGCTGGTGGGGCTCAGTGGATTGTTTGCCAGCCTGTGATCCAAAAGGGTCACCAGTTTGATTCCCAGTCAGGGCACATGCCTGGGTTGTGGGCCAGGTCCCCTGAAGTGGTCACAGGAGAGGCAACCACACACTGATGTTTCTCTCCTTCTCTTTTTCCCTCCCTTCCCCTTGGTCTAAAAATAAATAAATAAAATCTTTTAAAAAATAGCTATCTAATTAACTATCATTTGTTTAATAATGTATTCTTTCTCAACTAACTTGGAAAATTAGATTCACTATATTTTGACTTTATATTGTACCACAATTGCTTTGTCTCTTCTTTCACTGACATAAACTGCTTTAACTTCTCTATAGAATGTGTTTAATATCTGTGACATGACTTTATGAATTATTGTCAAAACTTCTTGCTATTCTTGAAAATTCATTCTTCAAAATGATACAGAAAAAAATGTTTAAAGTTGTCTCATACAGTGTCATACTGCTTTTATTAAGTTAAATTTATAGATTAATTTGGGAAAATAGAATTTTTTATAATATTGATTCTTTCCACCAAAACAATATTATAATTTTTTTATTTTATATTTATATAAATATTCCTTTATAGTTCTAAGTTTTATGGAGTTATTTTATATAGTTGTTTTATTTTTATGGTTCAACAATTTTTTCTATTTTATTTTCTTGTGTCTCCTATTATTCATAGTAATAAGAAAGCTATCACTTTTTACATTATAAAAATTTTTAACAATGTCAAATTTGTACATTAACCCAATATTGAACCACTTCAATAACTTAACTAAAATTTCTTTTAGCTTGTCAGTTGATTGATAAATTTTCTATTTAAACATTTTATTATATTTAAGTAATGATCTTTTAGGATCTATCATTCATGCAATTCTATTTATTTATTATTATTTCAGTGTTCTATTATAGTAGGTAGATCTTGTTGAAGAATATTAAATAACCTTTAATTGATACTTATAAAAATGTATTTTAAAAACATTTTATTTATTTTCCCTGACTGGTGTAGCTCAGTGGATTGAGTGCAGGCTGTGAAACAAAGGGTCACTGGTTCGATTCCCAGTCGGGACACATGCCTGGGTTGCAGGCCAGGTCCCCGGTTGGGGATGCGTGAAAGGCAACCACACAGTGATGTTTCTCTTCCTCTCTTTCTCCCTCCCTTTCCCTCTCTCTAAAAATAAATAAATAAATACCTTTGTAAGAGATTTTATTTATTTATTTATTTAGTTAGTTATTTAGTTAGTTATTTAGTTAGTTAGTTAGTTTATTTTTAGTGAGAGGGGAAGGGAAGGAGAAAGAGAGGGAGAGAAACATTAATGTGTAGTTGCCTCTCATGTGTCCCCAACTGGAGACTCAGCCTGCAACCCACACATTTGCCCTGACTGGGAATTGGACCTATGATGCTTTGGTTCACAGGTCAGTGCTCAATCCATGAGCCATACCAGCCAGGGCCCAAAAAATGTATTTCTTAAAAATGTTTACTTCTGCTGGTGTTGGAGAGTTTATGACATGGTAACAGGTACTATAATGATTACTAGTATGTGGAAGAAAAATTAAGAATAACTGACCACTTCCTAAGTAAAACATATACTTCTCATGTGCAATGTAATGCACAGTATTTTAGGATATCATATGACTGAGAAAAAGAGCATTGACTTACTTTGGAGAAATGAATGGTTCAATTTGAGTTTTGGGGATTAGAATTTTTTTTGCATGTTTTTGATTTTGGTTATTTTGTTTTTCCTTTTCAGATGAAAATATGTGTTTTGAAGAAAAATAGAGCAAAGATAGAACAGTAGGTAAGACAAGAACTAAAACTGATAAAGAAGCCACAGATAGAACCTGAATGGATTCATGAGTGATGACCCAATAATAAGCAAGAATGGAAAAAAGACATGTGTAACTTGAAGGAATGGGCCACATCTCTCTTATTTCATTGTACTAGTTAATTCTAGCAACTGGTAGTATGACCGGCATATTGTAAATACTTAATAATATTGTTAAATGAATGAATGAATGAGGAATCAGTCAAATATATGGATTATGCCCATCTTCATCCCACGGCAGGTCTGTCCACCTCCAGATAATCCCAGGTGCCTTAACATCTAGGGTTAACATTCTCACTCTCAGTCCTAGTGAATGCATGAACAAGCAGCTTCTTCTCCATAACTGAGAGTTCCGACTCACATTTTAGAGGAGTATCTGGTGGGAGAAGGGAGATCGTACACAACACAAGAAAGATAACTATCCAGTTAAACGGAATAGGTTCTTGCTGTTTCACACCATTCTTGTCCTACTGAGTTGTATAAAAAAATAGAAAGGTAAGGAGGCATGCTTATTTATGAAGAGGGACATTTAAAACTACTATTGGTTCAAAGTTGCTGTGCTCCATAATAATACAATACTCTAAATAAAAGGAAACAACAGTGCACTGATGCATCTATCGTGTAAATCTCAGTACTTTCTCTGAAGCAAGACTGCGTAACTGTTCACAAGAGAATTTTGTGTAAGAAAAGTTAGCATCTGTACCACACCACAAGAGAAAGATTTCAGTTAGGATTTAAATAAATTTGAGTGTCTAAGAATTTTACATTGAAAAGCACATTTCTAAGCCCCAGTAACTTGGTAATGCCTAAATACAGACCTTTAACCAGGAAGGTTTGTGTCAGAAATACACTGATGATTCAACCAAGCTTTCGTTTCAAATGTCACAGTATTATATGTTGAGATAAACAGAGATGCAACATCAAAAAATACTAATTACTACAAAAAGTTCAGAAAAGCTAAAACAAAATCCTGTGGCAATAAAAACTGTATATGGAGATTTCACATGCTCTGACTTAGTCATAGCTGTGGGCTTCTTTAATGATTTTCATATGCTGCATTAGTTCAATCACCCCAGATCACTGAAACACATGTTATTGAATTAAGTAAACTTCTGCATAGGCTTTATTTATTTTTTTTGCTAAATTTTGTCATAAAAAATCAACATAGAAAACTAGGCTCTACACCTAGCTCTGATCAGCTCAGTGCCTATTGAACCCATCACTCACGTAGCTTCAGTTCCATAGGATCCAAATACAAAATGAACCAGTTTATCTCTAAAGCTGATCCCAGCAGCCCTTTCTCAGCTTACTAAATCCAGGTGGGAGTGGGCTTTGATGTGGATGGATACTGAAACCGAATTGAGCAGGGGACGACTGAACTCAGAGGGGCTAAGTATACAAAATTCTTACTCAAACCATCTAATTAAAGGGAAGAATGGAGTAGGACGTAGATTGAGATAGGAATGTGTTAGGAAAAAATGTGAGACATTCTAGTTGGGTCAAAAAAGCTGATAGTTTAATGTCACTGTACTTAACAGGTCAATTTAGGGCATTATGGATAACTGCATTTGGTATGTGCTTGAGGGTTGAATGGGAGACAGTTGCAGATAAAAATGCTGTATCAATCCTAAAAAATCTGATATCCCTCTCTCCCAGAGCTATCATGGCCTAGCTGTCAAGTTTATAATTCTCAGAAACATCAGGAATGATTTCAAACCACAGGTTGTGTTAGCTGGGTTTGGCTGAGCTAAATAAGCATACACCACCTGCTCTACAGTGGGCTGTAATGAGGTAATTGCAACAGACTGGGAAGAGACTCCTATAATGACTTTATCTATCTGACCCACTGACTTTATCTATATGACCAGGCAACAGCAAAACAGCCCTAAAATGGACTCTGCTCAGCCAGTTTGTTTTCTTGGCCATATCCATTGCGTGTTTGGATTTTGGATACAATCTGTTCAAAACTATGCTGGAAGCTTACTCTGCTGGGACATTCTGAATCAGCTACTCCAGGGTGATCTGGTTGTGTTCTGTCAACGTGCCCACCACCCTCACTTCAAGTTCAGTGGCGAAACTGTTGAATGTGGAAAACTCAAGTAGGAGGGAAAGGATCTTTCATGTGATTTAGATTGGGCTATTTATTATGCCTGGAGGTTCCTGGAAGACAAGAAGATTAATAGAAAATGCTCACTTGCAATCTCAATAGTTGTCCCAGTCACCCTGGGAAGAGTCTATACTTTACTTTTACACTTGTTCACTTGGGATACAGGAAAGGGGAGACGAGCAAACAAAGCCAGGAGTGAAAGGGCAAGTGTTCGATATATGTAAATGTTTCTGCATAAGTTGATATAAAACACATGACTCTGAATGACTTCCAAAATGCTTGAATTCTGTAAGACACACAAAAATGAATGATCTGAACACCATCTGTTTGTCCTTTTGGTACATGTGGTAATGGTCACTTATCTGACTACCTGTGGATATGGAAATGCATTTGAAATAATGAAGGACCCTCTGCTCTATTATAATGACAACTACTAGTGACATTCGTAACCTTAGCAGCAGGTTAGAAACTATTTGTGTCCACTCCCATTAAGAATTTTACCTCTTTTGACACATACATTTGGTTCTGTTTGAAAGAGAAAATCATTAGTCTGACCTAAAACCACAAATGAAGACCAACTTCTCTCAAGTAATTTGCATATGCTTAACTATGTATGAGCTCCCTGCTGAGCATCAACGGTGGTTATCAATCTACCTACACCCCAAACTTCTAGAGAACACTCAGTTTCTGTTAAAAACATGCTCAATTCCCTATGAAGTGAAACTTGAGGTCAGAAGCTTACTAAGCAGTACTTTTGTTTCCTTGGAGAGCATTTAAGCATATTTTGCAATGAATAAAGTTTATCCATTCATTCAACAGATATGTATTAAGTAGCTACAATGTTCTGAGCCCATAGTCTAATTTTGGAAAATGTTTAGATCTCAAGAGTGTAGTGAATTAAAATCAATCTTATTTATCATCATCTATTCTTTTACCAGCATTCACACACATTCCCTCCTCTTACCATAATTTAGTTTGTCATTTGTTGATAGATGGGCTACATGACAAAATTTGGCAAAATGCAAAACATGGAATATCTCTTATATGGAGCATGTGTACTAGTTGAGTATTAGGTCTTCAAACTTATTCAGCATAGCTTTCAATAACAGCCCTTGAATAGACAGTCATCTCTTTTACTTGTATATTTATCTCAAGTTTTTATGTTTTTGAGTTTCCCTCTAGTCTAAAACAAAAGCAGCAGCTAATATTGCTGCATTTAGGATCATTTCAGCGGTGAAGCAGCAATCTGGAGGAAATAACTGCTATTACAAGTAAATGGTATCCATTGTTTTGTTGCAGGAGTTACACTCCCAAGAAGCAGTGCCTTATGCTTTGTTTATTTTATATTTTTTGATGTAAATGACTTGCCATCTTAGTCTGGGAATCCATCAAAAGCAGAGCATTAGAATCTTCGTCCAAGCTACCAATACTCAGCATATTTTCTGAAATTACATGGGTCAAATAGCAAGATGATTGTTTAGAAAGTACAGAATAGCATCAGAGACATTTTGGTAAAGAAAATTTTACTTCTGACCACTAATGACTTCTGAAGTTTTTAGTTCGCAGCAAGAAAAATATTTCAGAAACAAAACAAAAATATGTTTACTGATGCCTTTTTCAATTAGTCTTTCTTTTAAGTAGAACGAATAGAGTGCTTTGGGTTTTTTATTGCAAAAATACAGATCCTATTGAATTCCAGCTGACACTGCTGAAGGCAGTCTTTAAGATTTTCCATTATATGATGAAAGTGGTATTTACATTGCTTCGCATCATGTTTCACTGTTGCATAATTATCACATAAACTATTTAGGAGTCATATGGGGGGGGTGGGGGGAAAAATCTAAACCACCTTCCTGGGGTTTTGTTTGTTTTTCTTCCTCTCTTTTTTCATAAAGTGTTTATAAAATGGGCAAGTCTAGGGGAACTTTCTAATTTGTGGATGGTGGTTCCAAGCTGTGCCCATACAGTTTTATGACTGCTTAGTTCCAGAATGTGTAAACGTATTACCCTTCTACATAACAAAATGCCCAGGAGAAGGCGATGCAAAAGAAATGAAGCAGAGGAAAATATATTGCACTGCTTTTTTTTTTCATTTAATTTAAAGTTGATATAAAGTGATTTCAGCTTTGAGGAGTCAGTGAATGCCTTCCATTTGCCGTTCCCTAGTTTCTTCCCAGCTGCACTTGGCCAACAAACCAGTCCTACCCACCTTCAGAGAGAGTCCTCACAGGCAGCTATTGGAGGAAGATGTGGGCTCTCCTCCAAGACTTCCTGTTATTTATTTGGAAGCTGGTTGATTTTTGGTTTGAAAGTGTGTGTGTGTGAGAGAGAGAGAGAAAGAGAGATTCCTCATCCTCTTAACTTTGCTATGCAAACTAACTTTTCAACAAAAGCGGCAAAATTTATCTCTTTGCCAACAAAATGCATGCTACATTAGGTTCAGAACAAAATATCTGGAAGTGAAAATGTCTTAAGTACTCTACATTTTGGTATACTGTATATGTCTAAGTAGTTGGTATGCAACAGAAAGAAAATTCAATGTTTGACATACTTCTTTGTCTTAAAAACATGATTTTTGTGAAAATCTATGATTCTGTATTAAGTAATATAAAATGTAGGAGGAAGAATGTGGGAAAGGTTTTGACACATAGTAGGGCTTGACAAACAGAAGATGGATTTGAATATGGCTGTTACACGGCCTCAATGTATTCCATGTCTTTGAGAAAATAGCAGCGTGTACTCTTACTTGTTTGCTCTGTGTCCAAACCATAAAGGTTAGTCTAACAAAACTTTTGCTCTGGTAGCAACTCTGCTGGGAATCTGGCCATAGGAAGAGCAGCAAGCAATGTAATGGTGGCTCTGTTCATGGATATGAGAGGGGCTCCGAGACTGTGGCTGTCACCTTCTTCCTCTTTTCCATCACAAAATTCTTGAAACGGCACTTGGCTGTCCCCTTCTCTGTGTCTGTACCTTCCATCTCCTACTCCATGCATTAAACAATCTGCTCACGGGGTAGCTTTTGCCTTCACTCTACATGGAAGTTTTTCACTTCAGAATCTACCTGGAGTTCTGTCAGTGGCCAATGAAAAGATCTGCTTCCATGACTCACTTTTTAACATTGAAACATCACCTTTTCTTTGAAACAGACCCCAATCCTGGAATCATAGTGGCTGTTCTAACCAGACTCGACACTCCTGAAAAGCAAGAAATGTTACATTCATTTTTGTAACACTAATATATAGTAGATATACTGACCATATTTTAAAGGCAAAATAAATGCTTACAGAATGAATGAATAATGGGGAGATCGCTGACTAGTTTTGAAATAGCCTCTTTCTGTTCTATGATGAAGTATTATGCTCTATCATTTACTGTAGGAAAGGAATCAAAAGATGCCGATGAATTTTAGGCATGGCTTTTTCTTACTAGCATAGAGCCTCCCTGGAATACCATTTTTGTTACATTAAACCTCTGCTCAGTCATGCATGCAACAAATAACACTAAACATCTCTAAACAGGAGTCTTAATGACTCATTTTGGGTTATACAATGAAGACAAACCTCTGGGGATAGTCTAGCATTTTCAACATGCTTTATTTTTCAATACACTCCACTAAAACTCATGTATTATATAAATGATAGTGGTCTTTGACATGTTTGCAGTACAATTACTTTACTGAATGATCTGAAGGTAGTGGAAGAAAAGAAGGAAGGAAGGAAGGAAGGGAGGGAGGGAGGGAGGGAGGGAGGAAGGAAAGAAAAGTCTCCTAAATGTTTTTCTATTTCTTTAACAGAATAGAGGAAATACTTTAAATTATAAATTCAGATTGATTTGATATTTGATGGCATATATGTTTAAGTTACTTGATTGTCGAAAATACTAAGCTGTCAATTAAAAGTAGAATGTCAAACTGAAAAATAATTATAACAATAATTTAGGTAAAAGGTTATTTCCTTAAGGGAAAAAATACCCACTTACAATTAAATTTACAGATAGATAAACACCACACACACACACACACACACACACACACACACACACAAATACCTTGAATGGCCACACAAAAAAAGTTTAAAGGATAGTTTGATATTGTTTTTATCTAGAAACATAATGTTATTTTTCACATCAAACATGGTAAAATGTGGTTTTAACCTTTAACTTTTAAAAATATTTTATTTATTTTTATTTTTAGTCAGAGGAGAAGGAAGAGAAAAAGGGAGAAGAACATCAATGTGCAGTTGCCTGTAGTGCACCCCCTCCTGGGGCCTGGCCTGCAACCCAGGCGTGTGTCCTGACTAGGAATCAACTGGTGACCCTTTGGTTCACAGGCCAGCACTCAATCCACCAAGCCACACTAGCTTAATCTTTAAGTGAGCCACAGGGCTTAATCTTTAACTTTTTTGTTTGTTTTAGTTTTGTCTAAGTCATAATAATCAGTGTAAATTGGCATATATTAAAAGAAGCATCCTCACAAACTGTTAGGGACTCTAGTACAAATTTTCATAACTGAAAAAGTCATACTATTTCATACTATTTTACTCAGAAACTCAAATTCTCTACACTGAGCCACTAAAATTAATAAAATAACAACACAAAAAAAACCAGAAAGAGTAAATTTCAGGCCACATTTTTGAAACAACATACAATAAAATGAATACTTTTCAAATGTAATATAAAGCTTATATACACATGCAACATATACATACACAACAACCATTCTGAGAATTTTGAGAGAAGGTTATCAATAAAACACTTCCTTAAATTTCTACTGGATTCAACAGGACATTAAAATGACAACATTAGAGAGACTGCCTAGCCCATAAAAAAGGATAAATACTGAATATTAAAACTGAAATCTAATCCTTAATGTGATGGAATCAGGAGGTGGATCCTTTGGGAACTAATTATATTGTGGGATGGAACCCTCATAAATGGGATTGAGTGTACTTGTAAGAAGAGACCATAGAGCTAGCTTCCTTTCCACTGTGGGAAGACACAAGGAGCAGTCAGCTCCCTGCAACCTGGAAGAGGACCCTCACCAGAGCCCAACCATGCTAACACCCTGATCTCTGACCTCCAGCCTCCAGAACTGTGGGAAGTAAATATTTGTTGTGTAAGCCACTCAGTCTAGGATCATATTATAGCAGCACAAACTGAAACAGTGATCTACACCTCAGACTCACAGAACTACAGGTTTCGGTCATACCATGAGGTAAGCCACTGAGGCCTCTTGAAGGATAGATGAGAGTGAGGGCCATTTAGAGTGGATAGTGGAAGAGAAAGAGGATGAGTACAGTTGTGGCCCTGAGACTACCTGTACATGGAGGCAACAGTCTTCTGTTTCTCCTCAGGAAGCAAGTCCTACAGGAGCAACGGATGACCAGCTTTCCATCCTACGAGTCTGTGAGACACCTAGGAAGGACTACAGTGAACAGTGCTGCTCAGATCACCTGTTGCAGGGAGCAGAACCAGTTGCTCTCCTCAGCTGCTGCTCTGGTAGATCCATCACGTTCCCACTAAAGCCCCACTATCCATAGGCTGCTCCCACTAATAAATACAGTGGAGTTCAGGGGGGATGTAAACATGATCCTATGAGATTCAAAGTCTTTTAAAGTGTATATTTTGCCCTGGCTGGTGTAGCTCAATGGATGGAACACAGGCCTGCGAACCAAAGCATCACAGTTCGATTCCCAGTCAAGGCACTTGCCTGGGTTATGGGCTACTTCTCAGCAGGAGATGCATGAGAGGCAACCATACATTGATATTTCTCTCCTCTCCTTCCTTTCTCCTCTAAAGATAAATAAATCAAATCTTTTTTAAAAAGTGTATATTTTGCTCAAGAACTCCCCACTAGCATGGCCAACACTTTCTTAGAAATACACAGCCACCTGAGACTGCTTCCCCTGCCCTCTTTCCTTCTCCTTCTTCATCACAGTGTTCAGACCTGCCTCATCGTCTGAAGATATGTCCTACCTTGTGCGCCTTCTTCCCCTTTCTTCTTCATGGGTGTTCCCCCCAAAATCTCTGTCTGTTCCTACCTTGGCACTTGCTCCTCAGAGAACCCAACTTAAAATCCCTCCAAATTCAATGGAAAAAAGGTCATAGAAAATAAGATATTAACATTAAAATGTTCTCTAGAAAAATTCAAGTCAATTTTTTTTCTAAATCTTAGAAATAAAATTAATGCTGAAAAACCTGACAAAAAAAGAGACATAGAGCATTGATCCCAAAGGGCTGACATTAAACAAATAAGAATCTAGCAAGTTCATAAGGCAGGAAAAAAGAAAAGAGAATTTCTGAGCACTGATAAGAAACCCAAAACTTACATGAGTAATATTCTACTAAATTAATTTTAAAATGATCCACTTACAGTCAGGCATTTTGAAGTTTCAGAGCACTCAATATAAAGGCAAAAGTTTAAACCTTTCATGTGATGGAACATACCTTGAACATCGGTCAAAACAGCAATGGAGTTCTCCAACAGAAGTGGTACATCCTAAAAGACTATGTATAAAAAAATGGATTCAAAATTCTGACAAACAATAATGTTCATCCTGGCTTATTAACAAGTTTAAAGATGCTAAGAGCTAGCATTTATTAAGCCACAGGCACCATTTGAATGATTCATTTAATCTTTAACAATTCTATGAGTCAATGCCATCAATACCCAATTTACAGAAAAAGAAAATGAAGGGAAAAAAAGGTTCATTAACTTGCTCAAAGGCACACAGCTAGTAAATGGCAGAATCAGAATTCAAATCCCATACAATTGAAATGGAATTCAATTCTTTGAAATGCATTGCATCGCAATACAAACATGGTAGGTTAGAGACATTTTTCAGATACACAGTATGAAAATTTATGGTCTATGCATATTTGTTTAAGAAGTTTTCTTAAGATATGTAGAAAAATAGAAGTTAACATAAAATAAAACATAACTATCCTAGACGGAATAACTCCTCTGTCCTAAAGATGTCTTATCTTAATTCCAGAAACCTCTAACTCTCTTACCTTACATGGAGAGGGATTTTTGCAGGCATGATTAAGTTAAGGACCTAGGGATGGGAGATTACCCAGGAGGCCCCAGTGCAATCACAGGCTTGCCAGAGGGAGGCAGGAGAGAGGAGGGGTTTTGAAGATTAAAGAGGAGGCCAGTAAGAGCTGGAAAAGGCAAGGAAACAGATTGTCCCTACAGCCTCCAGAAGGGACACAGTCCTGCTGACCCAGCTCGGAGTTCTAACCTCCAAAACTGTAATATCATATGTTGTGTTATATTAAGTCTCCAGTTTTACAGTAATTTGTTACAATAGCAATAGGAAACGAATAATAGCAAAACAGAATGCCAGAGATATGGAATCCAAGAAGAAAGACAACTCATCCCAGAAAGTAATTAGGAGTCCAAGATGAGAGCTTTGCAGAAAGTCCAGAAGCAAACTTCTCAGGTTGGAAAAGGTAGACACAGAGATCTCCGAGCGAGAAATTTGGAGGTGTTGGGGATGATAATTGATATCATTATTCTATGGGGCGGGGGGAGACACAAGATTTAACATAAGAAAGACATAGCATGAATAAATAAAAATTACCATAGACTCCTAGAAAAAATATCAAGTAAAAGAAATGCACTTATAAACACAATTTTTCTTGGCATGGAACAGCACCTCCAACACTGCAGTATAAATATTCTTTATTGATTTTACTAAAAATAGCAATTGAATTATATTGGAAAGATGAGGAAATGAGAGCTAAGGTTTTATTATGGGAGCTAAGGTTATATTCCAATGATAAATTCTCCTCTGTCATTAGTTAGTAGGTAAAATACAAAATCAGTAAACCAATAAAAAACAGAAACACATATGCGGAGACAGAGAAACTATCACTTGAAAAAAGATCTAAAAGGAGCTGCTCTTGGGTCTGGAAGATGGGAGGGAAATGGAGAGGAGATTCTACTTTGCCACTATATTGTTACTTTATATTGTGTTGATATTATTTTATTTTCACACCTCAAAAATTAATTTAATATAACTTTAATTTATAAAAGATAAAAACAAATAAAATGTAATATTAAAAGACATACATGAATATTTAACTGAGATTGTAAGCATTAAAGCAAAGGAACCACAAAAATGAGATCAATAAATGTGATTCTCTAAACTTTTAGCATTGTTATATATATTATATATATATAATTAGACACAATTGACAACAGAAAAAAACTATTTGCAACAAACATGACAAGGAATGTATATTCTTAGTGTACAAATAACCCTTTGCAGTCAATAAAATTTCAAACCATCGTATGAAAACATTGGCAAAGTACATGGCCAAGTCAAAGAATCATGAATGATCAATAAACATAAAAATAGATTTAAACTTTATAATAGTCAACATTATGTATATTAAAACAAAAAGTAGTTGCTTTTCTAACTTACAAAAATTAAAATAATAAAATTGGTTGTTTCCAGGAGTATGCTGGTGTGAGAATTCACAAATGAAAAGATAAGAATTAATACAGCTTTTCTGAATGTGATTTAGCAATGTATAGTCTTAAAAGTGTTCTACCTTTTGAACTAGTGATTCCACTTCTAAAAATCTGTTCTGAGAGAATAATGGGCAATGTACTTGAGATTTATGTACTTGAACACAATGTTGCTTATAACGGTAAAAATTGTAAATAATCTAAATGGCCAACATTAGGAGACTATTTTAAGATATTATGACCCACGTTCAGCCATTACATTTCTTATCTATGAGGATTATTTCACAGTGAAAACATTTTAAGATACACTTGCAGTTAAAATATATTGAATAAACACCCACACATATGCTATACATTCCAAAGGGATTCATATATATATGTATATATACACATATATATGTAAGTGAAAATATTATGTTATATATGATATTACTATTTTAAATTTATTTGCCTTATTTTTATAAGAAATATTTTAAGAAATATATAAGAAATATTTTTCTTATTCTATACAATGGATTTTCATATATATATGAAAAACCAATGAATGAGCAGAGCCACAATACAAAAACTATTTGTTTTATTTCCTGGGATTATGATTTTTGCATTAGATTCTTGGTAGACAGTAATTTCTCTGTCAAAGTAGTTCTTGATCTAAAGAAATGAAATAGCCTCTTACCCAAGCACAAACTTCAGAAAAGTATACTTCCTCAGTATTTGATTTTCTCCATGATTCCATTACCTACCAGCTCCAGCCTTCACTTCCCTTCCTATCTGAACTTGTCCCCTAGGTGATTAATTTCAAATTCTTCACTAATGTCTTCAGCTCTCTCTTTGTGTTTCTACCATACCATCAAGACACTCTACCTATTCTTTTAAGACACTGAAAATAAACATACAAAAAATGATGAATTGCTTTTCAAATTTACATTTATATCCATCTTTCTCAGAAAAAAATTTTATTTCTTGATCTGTACTCTTTGTCTTTACTTCCCATATCCTTATTCTTCCTCTCCCAATATTTTCCATTTTCAGCAGCAAATCCTTCCTTTCCAGCTATAAGGAAGACATTTTCCAGGGCACATCCTATGAGATCTCAGTGGTTTTCAAAGTGGAAAGCTCTGTAGTGAGAAGCAAGGGGTCACCAGGAATGGCAAGGCTGGGTGTTGGGCCTCCTAATGGGGCTGCAAACTGTTCCTTGGAGAACATCTAGTATCTTTAGTTATCAATGTGCAAATAGAGGCAAGTGGATAATACCAGGTCTGTCCTGAAAGTATCCAGCCACATACTATAGAAGATAGAGACATTTATTTGAAAAGATACCAGATACATGACACATTGTACATAGGACAACAACCTCAGTCCCCTTCAAAGTAGGCACCTTGGGACCTTAAACAGTTCTCCCAGGATCTCTTTCACTGTTTAAAACACTGAAAAATCCTTTTTTGAAATCACCATCAGCTGCCCAGTTGTATTTTCCTGAATCTCATTGATGGTCTGAAATCTCTTCCCTCTCAAAGGTGATTTTAGTTTTGGGAAAAGCCAGAAGTCTCAGGGCACAATATCTGGATTGTAGGGGGGCTGAGCCACCTGAATGATTTGATGTTTTGCAAAATATCCCTGCACCGGAAGTGATGCGGTAATGGACGTGCTGTCATGATGAAGCTGCCCATCACCAGTTGTCCATAACTGTGGCCACTTTCATCATATTGCATCTCTCAACTGATGAAGAACATTGAGGTAGTACTTTTTATTAATTGTTTGACCCAGGGGGTATAATCATGATGGACAACACCTTACCAATCAAAAAACACAGTTAACACGGTCTTGATCTTGCTACGACTTTGAAACATTTGTGCCACCCTTTAATTTGTGCTGTACTCATTGCAACATCCCAAAAAGGCTTCTGAATCATCCAAATAGGTTCTGCAGAGGAATGTGTGAGCTTAATGCAAAATTGATGCAGATTTTTTCCTCTCCTCGCTCATTTTGAATGAAATGGCCACACAGTACACATGCTCACTCAACAGCAACTACTACTCCACTGACTAGTACAGTGAAATTGTCATTGTTCACTCATGAACATTCCAGTCTGCTTTCCTTGGCCGTCAGATTACACTGATGTCACACGAACCATTCTCATCATATTAATGGTGGCTGGACTTTTTCTGGACAGACCTTGTATTGCATAAACTGAGAGAAAGTGTACCAGCAAGGCTCTATCACTTATTAGCCCTGTAATTCTGCAACAATTACTTCAATCTCAGGCCTCAATGTCCTTCTACATGAAACAAGGTTCGTGCAACCCATGTCACTCTTACTATGGAGAGTTTGTATGAAGAGCCTAAGTAAATCCAAATAATTTACTATAATGTCTCACACAGAAAATACTCAATCAATATTAGGTGCTATTTTTAATTCTGCTATTATCATTATTTGGCTGATCTGGTGGAACCTCTATAACCAGATTCTTGTGGTCATATGAAGGTAATTATGTCATCCATATGTTTTCTTTTTTATTTAAAGCCAAAATTCCATGAATTCCAATCAAAAGCAGAATGGATAGGCTTGGTATCTCAAAGAATTGCCACATAACCCTAGAGATTATTGTCTATTTTATTTGGACAGAACAAGTGGAAGTTATTGGAATTCCTCTGGTTGTTAATTTTTTTTAAAGAAAGGCTGTACTATATAGCAATGAGTTTCTGTGTTTATTAAGAATGTGTTAGAGATCAGTTCCTTTTTATTAAATTACAATTGTACAAGTTCAAAAGATGGATGAGTCATAGATAGTGACTGCTAATTAATATATAGTTAGTAAATTATGGAGTGACTTCCTATTTACACTATTTGTTTAGCAAACTTTCATTGGTAGCCTACTGTGTTCCAGGCTAGTGCCCTCATAGGATTTATAACCTAAGCTAGGACTAAAAAATAACCCTATAAATATACATACACTTATCAATGATATAAAATATTGTGCATAAAAGTTCAGGGTTATTCAAAAATGTGAAAAGATAACAAATGCCATTCACTGGGATGGAGAAACCTAGAAAAGTGGCAGATCTGAGGAGGTCAGGAGTCCAGTTTCACATACATTAAGGATAAAGATGCCTGTGAGACTTGCAACAGAGATTGGTAAATTGAAATTTGCAGATATAGATCATAAGCTATGGGATTGCTTGTTTATTTGTTTGTTTGTTTTCCCTAAAGAGAAGATTGATATATTTCAGTAACTACAAAGTGATTATTAATGTCATAAAAAGGACCATGAAAATGTTGATGAAATAGTTGTTGGATGTATTTTAACTTGGGGCTAGAAACGGTGGAATATAAACAATAGATGGCCATAACTCTGCTCTACACGTTCCAGGTTGGCAAAATGCACTATAAAGGGACTGTTTCTTCCAAGTTGTTTGGTTCTACAGATCAACATAGTATTTGGCAAACAAAATGTATTTACTCTTTTTCAGGGAGAAAAACACAAACATAAGTAAATATCAAAGGATATTTATTTAACTCTGTTTGATCACCACTACTCTGCTATCCTACAAATAAAGTATTACCCCTGAAGTCATAGATTTCTCTCAGATAAATTACCCAGGAGTGTTGGTACAGAAAGGTCAAGTTTCCAGTGCTGGGGCACTGGCATGCTGTCCTGGGGAATTCACAATAAGCACTTTGATTAAGTGGCCTGAACTATGAGTGGAGGCTGAGCAGCAAAAAGCAAAACGCACTGGCAGAAAAAGCAGAAATCGGAGTATTTTCTGAATTTTCACTAATTTGGTAGAAGGCCAACCTCTAAAATAGTAGCGGGTTTGTTACTAGCACTTAGTAAGAAGCTTAGAAAATCATTTGCTCATCTGAATTTCTATGAGGAAAAGCACGGCTACACTTGTGGGCATGTGCTTCCTAGACCATGAACGGCCTTAAAGGTAATTGCTCACACTTTCAGCTGTGACGAGGTGGTGAAAACTGACGTCAGCATCAGCAATGGTGCTGTGAAAGATGTTTTGACAGTCCAGGAGTTCAAAGACTGATGTGCTTTGTTCCATTGGCCATGTTCAAACCAAGTAAAATCTTGAAACTGAAATATTCTTAGAACAGAAGCATCCTTTTTCTAAGCTTATTTTGACTTTTTGAGAAAGCAAAAGGGAAAAAAGAAAGAGAGAGCTTCAACCATAACTCTCTCTGCTAATCTTGAGGGCAACTATACTACCTTTGGGTATAATTTAATTTCAAACATTTAAGTTCATTTAAAAATAAGAAAGGAAAGAAGGAAGCAGAGAGGAAAGGGGAGAACGGAAGGAGGGGAGGAGGAAAGCAGAAAGAGAGAAGGGAAGAAGACAGGAAAAAGCAAAGTCTTAAGACAAATTTATTGAAATCCTAAAACTACAAGAAGCTTTTAAAGTATTCTAGCCCAATCTAGTGATGAATTTGGTAATCCCCACTTTCTCTCTGACTATTCTTCATCCATATTGATCAGTCACAGAAAAAGGGAGCCAGGTCCATTCTCTTGTTAGACACATCTAATTTATTATTCAATTTTTCTTTTATGACGTTTCACTTGCCATCTAGTAACTTTTACTCATTGGCTCTAGACTTACCAAGTAAGGCCCCCTTCCTTTTTCTCATGAAAGCCCTTCAGTACATAAAGCTCTAAGTCTCAGGCACTCATGAAAGGCCCTGATCCATGAAGATGCCCTGTCTTAGCAAAATCACAGCAAGCAGAAGCAGACCATCCTGGAAAGGAAATGCCACTTTGGGAGTAGGCTATTACATCCTTCTGATGAGAGAAAATGTTGTAGCTGGACTCCCTAGTTGTAGACATTTGTTAAACATTAAACACTGAGGCCCATCTCCGCAGGGGAACTATAAACAACTGAAAATGGGGTCAGCCTTGCACAAGGGAGCCTGCGGCAGAAGTTTTCAGATGGCAACGGAAAGGATCGGTGTCTCTAATGCAGTTAGTAAGGCAGTTCTTACATTTGCTATTTGGTTCTGTAACACTGGAATGATTTGATTCTACTAAATCAGAAAGTCTGTTCACAAAGGCATTGTTCTGTCTCACACGGGGAGGTGAGGAGCTAAAGAATTCATGAAGGAATTCACTGTGGTGAACGGAGTGGAGCCTCCAGTTCTGGGCAGACTGACAGGAAGTTCCACTGTAGCTCCTGTCCAGGCCCTTAAGATGATAGATGAGCCCTGTGTAGGGGCAGGGATCGTGAGGATCTTAATAAATTCAGAGCAGGAATCAATCGCAGAAAAGAAACCAAGGCTGAAGATGGCATATTTCTTATAGAAAAAGTATCATTTTTTTCTTTAAAATTTCAGTTACAGATTCTCTGCAGCTGCAGTTGAAGTGGTGACATAGCACACAGGACAGAGAGAGCCCAGGTTTGAAATGTGGCAACTAACAGATTTAGAATAATTTCTTTGCTTCTATGGTTAGAAAAACTGTCCACATTTAAGTCCACTGGAGGGAACACGATACCTGAGAAATCAACCCTAAATAAAAAATCAAATCCAACCAGATAACCGGTCAGATAGGATTATGATGATGTCAAGAGGCAAGTTACATCTTGTGGAAAAGAACCACTGGGTTGTGGTCTCCTGACTTTGAAGACAAATCCTGATGGACAAGTCCCTAGCCCTAGTAAGAGAAGTAGGTAGGGATTGCTTGGGTCTAAACATCAAACTGAGATGGCCTCACTAGTAGTAAGAAAAGCTAATGATATTTTCTGTAGTTTTAAAATTACAATGAGATGTTATTAGAATTAGTGTAGAGAATTTTCTAAGTGGAACCAAACAAGAAAAATATTCTTACTACTAGCAAAGTATTTACAATGCTAGTCTTGGAGAAAAAGGTGGTAAGTGATTTTTGTGTTACTAAATTAGGCAATGTTGTTCTTAGAAATGACATCTTTGGGCTGATTTCTCAACTCACAGTGAACTCTCTCAATGATCCATTTACCTTCTGAAATAATGCCCAGATAACCTTGCTTATATTTGTCCCTGAATTAGAGCAATTATGTTTTCCATAGAAATTGAGCATAAGAAATGTTCATGCAGTCTGGACTTGTGTTTTGAATGGGAGGATATTAACTCAGGCATCTGCCAGGTGGTCTGAGAAGCAGAGGGAGCAGTCTGCAACAGAGATGCAAAGGGAGGCAAATATGAGATGCACAGAGTCCTTTCTAGTTGATGGTTCCAATTTTACATCATAGTTCCAAATTTTTTCCAGACTGAGGGCCAACATATGCCTTCTAGTATTTCTGATGAGCTACCTCTATATTCTTTTAATAAACATGTCTCTTTTGCTATAACTAATCTAGGTGTGTTGTTATTGTTATTGTTGTCATTGATAACTAAAGTTCTACTCACAGTGGAACAGAGCTGTGTTCCTGCTTTTGATTTTCCACAGACCTCACCTTAGATATAAAATTGTGTTTTGATCAATGCTTCCTGTAGTCAATCTGAACTGCCTAGCATAACCCTAGGTAGGGCAAGCCCTCCAGAGAAGCCTTCTGGCAAAACCACGCATGCTGTTTCAATTTACTTTAGCCAATGTACCCATGCATGAGATGCAGATTATGTGTTTAGATACTGATCTGAGTGCTGGGGTTGCATTGGTGGACATGATGACGTCCTAATTTACAAGGAGACTAAAATCTGTGAAGAAAAGTAAGGAGAAAATTTCAGTGCAGTGTGGTGAGTCCTAAAACAGGAGTAAACCTGGATGATATGAGAGCACAGAGAATGGACATCGATGACAGTCTTTAAAGATCCAGAAAGGGTTTCCAAGGGAAACGAAGCATGCAATACCCAAAAGATAAGCAGGAGTTAAACCAGATTAAAGATTTAGGGATAAGGGAAGCAAATTCTTAGGCCAAAAACAAATCTTAGGCCAAAAAATAAATTGGCTTACAGGCAAGGGCTAGCATGAGTAACTTTTCACTATACCTGGCAGCTAAATTCAGAGTAGGAGCTGGTGAGAAATAATGCTAAAAAGAGCAAGGTCCGGATCCAGTGTGAGGACAGGGATTTGATGATGCTAAAGGCAATGAAAACTCTCTGATGGATGTCAAGCAGGGGAATTACATAATCAAAAGTGTGTTTTTTAAAAGATCATGCTCTTACATCCTCCCTAAATAGGTTGCAGGATGTCAAGCTTGCTTCCAGATAGACCTAGAGAAGTGAGCTGGTTCAGTAATCCATGCCAAACAGGAAGGTACCCAGGCTTAGTAGAGTTAAGCAGGAGGATTGAGAAAATGAAATAGCACAGTGAGCTAATGACTAAAGCATTCTGCTGGGGAGATTGTACTGAAAAATCTGAAATAAAGAGTCAGGTCACTTCTTACCACGATCCAAAAACCAAAGGCTTTGATGCCAAATAGAAGGCACATCTGAATATTTCAAGAGTTGTTTCCATTCCAGAGGAAGACTTGTATAGTCTTGGTAATTTTTGTAGTTATCTGAGCCTCAAAGGGCTTCAAGACTGGATTGGAAACTTTACTTAACCATTTTACTGCCACTTACGTTACAAAGCCTGAGGCCGGCCATACAGAAGTTAATTCGATGAATATTCATAATCAATAAATATTCATTAAACAATATTTCCGTTTCAGGCATGCTGTTGCTCCTGGCAGGTCCCGCCTGCATGGCAGAGTGCACTTGTTAAATGAGTGTTGCTCATCGCAGAAACACCTTATGGGATTTCATGAAAGAAGCTGTATTCATCTACAATACATACAGCTGTACAGAGACAAGTTTGAACAAATTCTGTACAAAAGAAAAAAAGCTTTTCCTCTTAGGTACAATGCTTATGTTTCACACGTCAAATGTGTGGCCAAACATGTGAAACTCTGTGGGGGAAACCAAATAGACTTCAAAGCGTTTTATTTCTATCTCTCTGTGCTAGGTAAGTGCAAATGCAGTGGTCCCTAACCAGCTCCATGGCTGTCTGATAAAAGCCGGTTTTTAAATACAAATGGAGAGCTGTGAGCATAAATGCTCAAAAATATGTTTTTGAATTGTATGATGGCTTTTGAGAAAGCCATCCATTTCATGTTAGGTAAAGTAGCTACGATGCTGTATACATTCCAATCAGAGTTTGTGTGTTCTATTAAGATAAATTATTTTTCTAAAAAATGGAAATGACTACTTACTAGTGTTTCTTACTGAAGAACCCGAGGAATTCTGTGTGACCACCACCCAGAGAATCTTTACACCTTCTTACACACTGATAATAACATATAAAAACCTACTGGATATTGACAGTAAACAGATAAATATTACTACACGATGTTATCTGCTTCAGAATTTCCTGCTTAATAATACTGTGCAAAGAACCAAATGTTCAACAGTTGTTGGTTTTTTCTTTCACATTGTTAAGATGCTGCAAGGCTCTTGTTTTCCATTGATTCCATGGTTGCCTCAGGGCAACCAGGCTGTTCTGCTGGGTTCTAAAAGTTTGAGAAGCTTCCGGTTAGCCAGTAGTAACATTGTTCTTCTCGCAGGTACCTCCTGTTCTCCCCTCAAGCCCGGATATCCACAATCAGCACCCTAACTGGTGGGCAAACTAAGCAGATATAAAACTCCAGTTGTTCTGCCACCGTGCTACAATTAAATAAAAAAGAAGGTTCCCTGACAAAGAGCATCTTTAGCATGAGGCTTCTGACTCTCTGAAGGAAGCTCTGGAAGACTCACAGAAGCCTTACAGGACACTCCATGAGGTTTATTTGTGGTTGTTTTCATTGTCAACTTTCATTACCGTTTAGGTTCTTTCACAGAGCTTCCTCCACGTGCTCCCGGCAACCTTCATTCCCAGGAAAGTGAGTTGGCCTGTAGAGGTAGATTTCTCCAACTCTCCCAATTTGATACTTTATTTGTTGTCTTCAAATCCTGGACTTTAATTAATCTTACATACTTTGGGCAAAGTAGTAAAGTTCTTGATTCAGTAAAGATGGCATTTACTGTCACGTGCCTGGAAGTCTTTGAGTGGAAAATGCGAGAGGTAAGAGGCTGGCTGGAAGAGTTCATTGCCTCAAGCACACAGATGGAGTAAGAAGCCTCAGCCAGAGTGCTACCAAAGGCACAACAATATCCTCCCATTTTTCTGTCTGAGTGAACTTTCTTTTGATAGTTCTTAAATTACATATTTTCCCTTTTAAAAGACTTATATAGAAACTACAGGACTCTCATAACCTAAATAACTGCCTGTCAAATCCAGGTCACTAATTAGCCAAATTAAATTTTTCATATACTCAACAATCACCCTCACTTCTGGGCACCTGCTATTCCTTCAAAGGAAACTTTAATAGTCACCCTATTACCTAAGCAATTTTAATTGCATCTGTGGGATAGTATTAGTATTATTGGTGAGTTGCTTGAGCTTGCTTACGAATAATTATTATAAAATACAATAAATTTTAAAATATAAATTATAAGAAAAATTAATTCAAATACTTTTCTGGGGGACTAATTTTTAACCCTAGTTGAGCTTTGTCTATAAATTTATTTTTTTCAGCTTGAGAATACAGAGCTACAATGGAAACCTCCCACTTAAATTGGCTCCATGTGACATTATATTTTACAAAATTGTTATTAGGGAAGTATAACAAATTGATTTGAAAACTTTGATTGTTAATAATATCTTTGTTACCATGATAACTTTGTCTAATAAGTAAGGACCTTTTGCCCTAGCTGGTGTGGCTCAGTGGATTGAATGCCAGCTTGCAAACCAAAAGGTTGCCACTTCGATTCCCAGTCAGGGTACATGCCTGGGTTGTGGGCCAGGTCCCTAGTTGGGGGCGTATAAGAGGTAACCACACATCAATGTTTCTGTCTCTCTCTCTTTCTCCTTCCCTTCCCTTCTCTATAAAAATAAATAAATAAAATCTCTAAAAAATAATACAAATTATAATTTAAAAAAAGAAAGGGTTTTTTTTATCCTTGATCTTGACAGTCTGTGTCACTTAGCTACAAAAAGACTGTTTCTTGTTTTCAATTCAATGAACGATAAAATTTCCAAGGGCATTTCAAGGAAAAACAAAGAGTTAAAAAATAAAGATATGAATATCAGTCCTGTTTTTTATTAGAATTCCCTAATCACCATAAGTTTCACATTCAATTTAACAAAGGCCATTTGTTTGGACTATCACAAAGATATTGTCTTCTGGAACAATGCAACAGGATAGGAAGGATGAAGGGGTTGTATTTTTATATTCAAATCCCATTCTTCTTACCACAAATTATACCTAATTTTAAAGGGTAGTAGAAAATTAAATATGATAATGTTATCATGGAGGTTGAGAGTTTTTCAGTTGATTAAACATCCTGAGAAACTCTTTTACAAATACATTTTCTAAACTCATCTAAAACTCCTGTCCCCATTACTGCTTTTTTTGTTTCCTTTTTCTCAAATGAAACACAGATATTCTTACCACCTTGACTTTGCTCCAACACGGCTTTCCTCACTGCTGGCTCGCCGGCTCCTCTAAACTGGGCATTGGAGACCGGAAACTGACAGGACACCTGGTAAGCCCCTCAGGCAGGGGTGTCAAACTCATTTGCACCAGGGGCCACATCAACCTTGTGGTTGCCTTCAAAGGGCCAAATGTAGAGCTCCTTGCCCCTAGTTAAGAAGTAGTTACCAGTACATTTATACAGTCCTGAAATGACATTTGGCCCTTTGAAGGCAACCGCAAGGCTGATGTGGCCCCCAGTGAAAATGAGTTTGACACCCCTGCCCTCAGGTATCAGTAAAGCTGGGGAAATAGAGTCAGATACTCTGAGCATTTGCTCTCACATCTCATAACAAAACCAAGCAAAAGAAAAACAGAAACAAATCTTCTTGCAATAACATGTACTTTTTAGCTTGTTTCATTCCATGAGGAGCCACCCCCGGTCTAAATACTACTTTTCCAAATCTCAACTATTTGTTTTCTAATTTTTATTGAATTTACTGGGGTGATATTGATCAATAAAATTATAGAGATTTTAGGTATACAACTCTATAACACATCACACTAAGTGAAATAAGCCAATCAAATGATTTTGTATGTGGAATCTAATGAAAAATATAAACTAACAAACTAGAAAGCTTGTTAACTATTTAGGTGCTGCAGTAGATGGAGCTGAAGAGCTGGAGCAAGGCTTGCAAATTAAAAAAAAAAGTCTTCACTCTTCTGATAATGTATGTAGCTTGGTGAACCAAGGGCATTGTGAAGAGTGATGTCAGAGCTTGTATCCTGAGGGACACTGTCTCTTATTCTCTCCACATCTTTCAACAGATTATATCCTATGGTCTCAGGACCATTGCTAGGCTTATTTGGAAACATCTTTAAAACCAAATAACTTTTAATTGCTATCATTACCAGGTTACTGATACATTTGACAGCTATTAGCCAATCATGTCTATCACGTATTTAATGGGAAAGCTTATCAGCCACAGAGGAACCTTAATTAATTAGGTAGTCTCCACTGTAAAGTAATACACAAACATTCAGTTCACACTGATATGAGATTAGTAGCATGAGTCATAGTACAACAATATACTGGTTATGTGTATGGAGAAACTGGGACTCAGACGTTAAAAATGATTCATTCAAGGACACAGAAGTATCAAAGACAGAACTCAGAATAAAACTTGGATTTTCTCGCCACCTGTGCTGATTCTCAGGAAACTCTTCCATTACCACAAGGGGCATCAATAGCAACAAAGGACCCTTTGAAAATGTGTTTTGCATACAGATTTAAAATTCACAGAAATGGAATTTGAAAAGCAGCGGCAGGACACGGTAAAGATTAGCTGACTGCTAACTGTTAACTGGTAACCTAGCTGGCTTTTTATTCTGCATTCTCTGTGTTCCCCTAACCAAAGGGAACAGTGGCATCCATAGCACCAAGTTTGATAATTTGCTCTTTTACCCAAATATATTTTGGGAAGATGAAGTGTGTACGTCAGTTGGCAAAACAGCACGCTTCTCTTAGCCTTTGCTCACTTTATCCTGAGCCAAAAAAATGTAGACCCAACAGCATCTGTTTCCACTACCCGTGTAATCCAGTCATCAAAAAAGCCTAAGCATTGGGAAGGAAGTCCTGAGAGCTTTCACATGCCTGCTCCTTACCAGGAAAGCAACTTTCTTCCCTGTATTCAGTCTACTTCCCTTACACTTGTGTCTGACTCAAAAGTTCAACTGGGAGATAACTTAAGAGGAAGTCAAGGGGAAAAGATCAAGGGTTACAAATTGTATTAAGTGCCATGATTCAAAAAAAAAAAAGATGTCAAATAATTTCATGTGGAAGCTAAACAGAATGGTCTTTAAAGAGGGAGTGAAAGAAAGAGAAAACAATCCTCAGGTCCTGAGAAAATTATGTTAGAACATATTAGATGAAGCATATGAAATTTAACATCTTTGGAAAATTTCAGGAGACAGATCAAAATCTCTTCAAATAGGGTAATGAAAAAGAGGGAAAAAAACATACATTTACTACATCAGTTTTCTTGCAAAAAACAGAGATGGAGAATTTAGAATTTCTAAAAGCAAGTGCATACGGTGGCATTCTCTTCCTTGCTGTTACTTTTTGCTTTATTATTATTTAAGAAAATGCAACAATAATTCACCAAATAAAGGCTGAAAATGTGAATTAATTTAGAGAAAAAAATTGTGTAATATAGCCAATCCAATGTGCTCATCCATCCATTTGAAGTACTTCAATATATGTTGTAAGAAGGCAGATGGAGGATCAAAGAAATGCATTTAGAGGGGGAAAGAGTCCTTTTTGTTCTGTTTCGTTTCGTTTCGTTTTGTTTGGTTGTGCATGACCTGTTGACATTTTTAACCAATTAACAACATTAAAGGTTGTATAGAAACATTTCAAGCATTGGATTATTATGAAAAGTGCTTTTCCAAAACTTGTTAACAGAAAAATAATTATAGTGATATAAAGATGTCTTTATAACATTTTATATTTTGGAAGTGGATATACAGAAGTGAATACACATTGCTATAATTTTAATGATCATTTATTATTTCATTACAAATATTAGTAAATTTATAAAAATAAAGACCATTTCAAACCTAAATATTTGTTTATATCACTCCGATTATCTCCCTAAAACAAACTTAGAGAATATTTTCCACAGTGACTCGATGTTCAGAATACTTCTGTACTTTATTTAACACGGGCAGCGGGTTAGTTGCTGACTTTCTCAACGCTATGCACAGCCCGCTCTTGTATCTCACTCTCTTTATAACTGGGGATTAGATTTATTCAGACATATTCAGATCTGATCCACCTGCGCTAACAAATCTTTCACTCAAAACTTTCAGTGCCATATTTTTAATATTAGAGAATAGTCTGATCTAATATACATGGTTTTGCTTTATATTTATTATTCACAGCTCTTCTCTTTCCATCTGAAACTTAGTAATAAAAATCTAGTTATATGAGCCAACAACTTTGTGACATTAAGCCATCTGTCTAGCCTTTTATATTTTGACTCAAAAACAGGGAATCAATGACTTCCCAGAACAATTAACAGAGGATTTCACAAAGAATGAAAGGAAACTTTTGCTTAATTATAGTCTGTGGAGAAGTTAACACAAATGATACGTATTCTTATTATTAAACTTTTACAAAAAGTACCTTCACCTACTGTTATCCTCTATTTACATACATCTATAATTATTCTTATTTATGGTTATAAATCCTAGGTATTTTCCCAAATATTATAGTATTGTAATGCAGTATCAGACTAAAGATGAACTGTGTAGAAAGATTTTAGAGGCAAACGAAAGTATACATGCACGCATTACATTGAGTACATTGTGTCACAGTTTTCAGCATATTTGCTAAAATTTAATGAAATAAATGTTTCATAAGTGTGCCAGTTTACCAAGTCACTATTTACTTCAATTGCTTGTTCAGAGAAAAACAAATTCAAGAGGAGAGTAGCCTACACTTCAATGAAGCATTGTGTTTGGGTACATGTGTCTCCATATGCCAGCCCCTAAGAACACCTTCCAAAGATAAACGAATGCAATTGGAACACCAAAGGCCTCCCTGCACTAACTACCTTGCCCAGGCCCTCAAAGAAATCAGACTGGCTTTACCTATGTGTGTGCACTTACCATTACAGAGATCCCTTAAGCCATCTCAGTCCAAGTGTGCATGCTGAACTACTCTTCATTCAGAAGTTTCATAGCTGATTTTTAAAGTGTAACTTTGGTTGCTAGTAATGTAGAACCAATAATTTACATAATTCATTCCAAAAGAACATATTCTTCTGAAGAAGATGAATGCTAAAAAGTAAATTTATTTTATGTTTGACTTAAATTATTAGAATAATTATTCTACTTCATTCTAGATGCATAGAAGAAATGAAAAAGTTCCTTCAGGATGTGATCAAAACACAGTTTTTAGTATCTCTGAGTCACTTAACGATTCCTGAAAGATTAACCTTTGGAAATAGATAGATTCAGTTATAATCATTTAACTAATGTAAGTGTTCAGAAGTTGCTTAGACAGATACTTATGAAGTAAAATTTTTATTGTTTTATTAAGCATTTTTTCTGCAAGAAGTTTTATTCTTTCCATTTGGTCCAATACATAGGAATGGGCTCTAGAGTGGTTAAATTGCTGCCTAGATATTTGGAGAGCACCTCACGCGAAAGTCAGACACCAGGGGAATGTAGAGGGTCACTGAGGCCTCTGTGCTCCAAGACTCTTCTTGGTACTAAAGGGTGAGCCTTTGGAAGAGACACTCGCCCAGCAGAACCTGTGGCCAGGCCAGCCTGCAGAGGTTAGTCTGGTGGTCGCCCATCTTCTTGATGAGTTTCACCTTCTCATCCAGGAAGTGGTTCTCCAGGAAGTCAGAGATGAGGGTCTGTGCAAGTAGAACCTAGGGCATGCAGATCTAAAAGGGCCTTGTTCATGTTCCCCCCCAAAACCACAAGGTCTTCCATGGTACCCTGAGCCCCACACCACTCATCATGGGACAGCTCCTGCCTGTCCCGTCTGCTGTCTGGTTTTGCAGTTCCACGAGACCCTGGGCTCCCTTGTGCTTCTTCTCAGCCAACTCTCAGAAGAGGTGGTCCCTTCACTCCAGGACTGCATCATGACAGTGTAAATAGAAGCCCAGGGAAGTACACGTAGGAGGCGCACAGATGCAGGTTGACCAGGGGGTTGACAGGAGCCTCCTCCTGGGTGAAATAATTCTGACAAATTTGGGAGCCTATGGTTGTTCGGCATTAAGGAGCTAAGGTCAAAAAAGAGTGTTGGCTGGTCTCAAGGCTTAGGATGGCTGAGGTGGTTCTGAAGGTGGGACGGGAAAAGAGGCTGGAGGCTGGTGGAGGCTGGAAGAGGGGCATCCCTGTGTCCATTCTGTCCAAACCTGTTGAAGCAGGAGACAGATGCAGGGACAGTCATGGTCCAGCCCATAAAATTTTTTTAAAAAGAAAACAAAAAAATTAGCCCAGGTTGTATCCATATAAAAAATAGTTTATTAACAAAAAGAGAAAGTACACTGAAGTTTCTAGTACTTGATTCCAATTCCACTTGATATTAGGTGAAAGATATTCCACGTAACATCTTTCTGGCTGGGTGACTGTCAGCAAAACTACTCACCTCTCTGTGCCTGTTTTAGTGACATTACTATGAGAAATAGAAATAATTTATGTGACAGGCATAGTACAGTATCCCATACCCAAGTAGGAACTCAAAATATGTTGACCCAGTGTGTGTGGCTCATTGGAATGAGCACTGGCTTGTGAACTGAACTGTGGCTAGTTTTATTCCCAGTCAGGGCACAGGCCTGGGTTGCAGGCCAGGTCCCCAGCTGGGGGCCTGTGAGAGGCAACCGATCGATGTGTTTCTTACACACTGATGTTTCTCTCACTCTCTGTCTCTCTCCTTTCCCCTCTCTCTAAAAAAAGGTAAATAAATAAAATCTTTACACAAATATTTTTATTATTTTAAAAAATATTTTACAGATATTGTTATTGTTAACTAATTTATATAAATTTTAACAGGCTCAGCTAAGGCTTTGAATATGAAATCAAAATTATTTACTTATTAAATCAAAATAATTCAATCAGTCGATTGTTAGGGTCACACATGTCCATAAACAAAGAAGAATTTGAAATATGTGAAGTGCTATCTTTTTCCTCCACATCATTTTCAGCTCAAAAGTTATAATCGTCTACTTGTAGTCAAGGGTGCTTATACCCTGTGGGTGTGACTTAGTGAATCTCAACTGTCTCGTTTCCTGATTCCCTTATATCTGCATTTATAATCAAGTGACATTAATAGAGTTTGTGATGGCAATTTATAGAAGATAGCATATGCACACAGATGTTCCACTGTCAGAGAGTATGAGTTAGTTTTACAGTGTGTTCCAAACCAAAATGTCATCTCAGAGTTGGTGTCCCTGGAGCTCTGGTGAGGTAATATAGGGGATCCTTGGGCCCTATTATGTTAACTTGCCTAAAATCATCTCCACCCCATCTCAGAAATTCTGTTGTTTGAGTCATAGTAGCAAATACTTTTTTAAAAATCCAAGACCACGTAACAATTGTACTAGGTAGTATGAGCTTATTATCATGATCATTATAGTTTTAAAATTAATAATGCAAAGAATTACAGAAAACACTCTCAGAATTACAAGGGAATACGTGGAATAGAATCAGGGAAGTTTTCTCTGATTTGAGTACAGTTTATATTATAAATACTTAATTTTGACATGTCATTGTTGTGATTTCACAGGATTTTTCTCCTAAAAGTATCAGAACTTTTAAAATAAATTTAAAAAGTATTATTAAAATGTAATAAAAATTAAAAGTTCCTTTTTTCTTTAAAAAAAAGAGAACTTCTCCCAGCCTATCTAGTGAGTCCTCAACATAACACAGCTTGTGTTTGGGGGCCAGAGTGACATGTGGAAGAAGGAGACCCATGCCTGCCACTTGCTGAGTATCAGATCCTAGGGAAATTATTTAACCTTGTAAACCTCAGTTTTACCGACTAAAACAGAACACAATAATGCTATTGATTTTATTAAATCAGCTGAGGGTTGAAACAGATAATGAATCAAGTTCTAGCACAGTGCTTAGCATATCAGAAAGAATTAATATTAGTTAATTTTATTAGTAGAATTTTCCACTACTAGTTTCCCACTATTAGCTATAAATACAGTTTATTTTGACCCAAATAGAATTTTGTAGGCAACACACTTCTACTGTACCTTTTCAGGTCAAGATATGTCTTATCAGTGGGCCACGATGACAATTATTGCAAAATGGGGATTAAGCGGAATGTATTTGGCACATGTCTAAAGTCTGCATTAAAAAATGGAAACACATATGTTTAACAGCACATTATGGCCCAATGACATGTCACTGCTGTGACAGGCTATGAATTCAATGTAAAAGCAAATAGATGTGATACAGCCATAAAGGCCAGATCTCAATTCTTTTTCTATGAAACTGCTTAGTTGTCTGCTTCTCCCTCTAACACACAGTGAAAAAGAAATGCCAATATTCTCTTTGGAATTTAAAAATTAATGAAAAAATGGGTTCTTGCAAAATCAAGTGGTCGTAAAGAAAAAAAAAGAATAACACATATTCATTATTTTTCTTTAAACTTTATGAAAATTACAGACTTGGAAATGACTTAAGGATATGAATGTCTTTCTGTGGGTCTAGCGCAATGATGTAGTAGTCTCAAAGATAGCATGCAATATGGAAGTTGCTATGGTAACAAGATGTTTTTCATTGAAGGGCAGTAAAAAAAAATGGTGGCATATAAATAACACATGTACAGTATATTGTCTTTGAGTGAATGACCTTTGCTCTCAAACCATAAGGACATTTTTTTCCTTTCTGAAATTCTTGCCTATTTGTGATGTGCATATGTGTCTAATAGACCGGTGATCAAATTGCCCTCTTTGAAGCTACCCAGGGTACAGGGAAATAAAAGGTGGCTCAATATTGTACACGGGGTTAAAAGAAGTTGATGAGTTGGAAATTGAAGCATTTGGATTAGGTGCTATGCTGAAAACATTTCACACTTTACAAGCCCACTTTGCAATTAGAACCTGTAGTAGAGATTTATTTTCTTATAATACGATGAAAGGACTACTATACGTAGCAATTAATTGTTTATACAAAAAAAAAGTTAGTTGCAGCAGAGACGTTAGAAAACTCTTACTGCTGAAGTGGGAAATGGCCTGCACTTAAAGTGCCAGGAAGGCTGGCCGAGCTTTATCCCTCTTTCGCTCTCTGGCCTTCATGTCATTTAGTGACTCTGTCTTAGCTGCACAATGAAGATAGAGCTGACCTAATTGTTACAAAGAATAGGCAAGGGTGTCAAGGTAGCAAATGCAGATACGGTTTAAATACAAATTCAAATAATCATTCTTATTGAGTACTGTGAAAAGATATTACTTGGTAAGGTCAACTTTTGGGAAGAATTTGCCTTCCTTGACTTTAAAATGATGAACAAGTACTAATGGCAACTAAACTATATTCTTATTTTACGGTCAGCTAGACAATGTTACTCAGTAACTTTGACCTTTGAGATTATGACATATGAATGTGCCATTTTATAAATGTAAGCTGACTTATGTACTCAACAGTATGGCAGATATTCTAAATGTGTCTGACTGAAATAATAATAATTGAAGATCGAAATAATATATATTCATGTAAGTAAATATATATAGGGTGGGGCAAAAGTAGTTTTGTGAATATTCCAGAGTTTATTCTTGTCTTATTATTTAGTAACCATTGTATTATTTTCCACTGAACAGTTGTAAACCTACTTTTTGCCCCATCCTGTGTGTCTGTACAAAATCTTTAACCATATGTATAACTGAGAATATATATGAATTGTGTATAATGCATGTGTGTATGTATTATATTCACATGCACAGATCTGCATACAGAGAAGTGGTACTAGGGGAAGGAGCAATCGAAAGCTGGATCATGCTGACACAGGTTGCGATGTAGGCTCACAGGGGTTCTCACCTCTCCAGGGGATGTGTATAATAATTGTGCAACCATTTGGAAACAGTTCAGCATCACCTACTAAAGTTGGATATTTGTAAATTTATTGAACGCTCCTGTATCAATTTAACAGAAAACCATTGAATGCCTTTAATCGGAAGTCCTAGAAAACACAATATGATATTAAGAAGAAATAAAATAGGCACATATTACAAAAGAAGACACATTCATAGGTAATATAATAGTCAACATAGAAATTCCATAAGAATCTATATATCAATTATTAGAATTAATAAGAGAGTTCGGCAAGGTTGTTCAATCCAAAAGTAATATATAAATACATTAAATTACATTCAACAGCAACAATATATTAGGCAATATAGTTAAATATAAAGCATTCCATTTAAATAGCATCAAACTGTTAAAGTACCTAGCAATAAATCTAACAAAAAGTGCAAACTTTTAATGTAAGTATAAAATCTTATTGAAACACATTTTAAAAATCTAATTAAATTGAAATATATTCAATGTTTATGATTGGAAAACTCAATGCCATTAACATATAAGCTTTCCCCAAGTTCAAATGCAATTCCAACCAAAACTCAACATAAATTTGTATGGAATTTAATGAGCTGAGTCTAAAATTTATGTGGAAGACTGAGACATGACCAAGAATAGTTTAGGTAATTCTGGAAAAGAAGAGCAAAGAAGATAGAATGAAGTTATAAAGAAGAAATACGAACATTAAGATTTATTATAAAGCTAAGGCAGTAAGTACTGACAAATTGTTAAACAAATGTTAGAACAGAAGCGAGCTCAGAACAGATTTGTGCATATATGAAAACTTGATTTATGACAATGTAGGCCTTGTAGATAACATTGTAAAGAGTATATTTTTAAATTTTGCTTTAAATAATTTATCCTGAGATAATTGGTTGCACATAAAAAATGAAATTGAATCATAACTCATATATGCATAAAAATCAATTCCAGGTAGATTAAAGTCTTAAATGTGGATAGCAAACTATAAAAATATTAAAATACAAGTTGTGGAAACATTTATTATACACATAGTATACAGAAGATTAATATGTACATGAAAAAGACAAACAACACAGTAGAAAAATGGGCAAAAGAATGAATAGGCATTTCACAGAAGGGTAAACACAACAGATTTGTAATCATATAGAAATGTATTCTACCTGGTTAGTAATCATAGAAATTCAAAGTAAAAGCCTCCCAACATGTTTTTACATGTAAAAACTGGGGGAGGGAACAATTGAAAGCTCGATCATGCTGATATAGGCTAGAATGTAGGCTAATGGGAATTCTCACCTATCCAGGGGATGTGAATAATTGTGCAATCATTTGGAAACAGTTTGGCATCACCTACTAAAGATGGATGTTTGTAAATCCTCTGCATCAGCATATATACTTTGTTGTGTGCCCTAGAAAAATTCTTGTGTGTGTTCATGGTGATTTTTCTACATTCATAGTGTCTTTGCTCAATATAATAAAAATTATAGAAATAGTCAAAGTATCCAGCAGCAGTTTTATATATATATATATATATATATATATATATATATATATATATATATAAAATACATTGTATATTATATGTACACACATACATTTAATGGTTATAAAATGGAACATTATATACTAGTACAAAATTAAATTTCTGCTACATGTATCAATGTAGATTTAAAAAATATATGAACCAAGTAAGTCATAGAAGAATAGAAGTAATATTGTTTCATTTATATACCTTTAAACCCAGACAAAACTAAACCCTATATTATTTAGTGTTCAAATCATATGCCCTAAAAATCAAAGGAAAAACAAGAGGATGATTAAAATAATGTTCAGAAAAGAATGTATTTGCTGGGCAAAGAAGAATTCATTGAGAAGTTCCAGTGACTAGTTATATTACTTCTTCAGCTATGTGATGGCTAAATGGAAATCCATTTTAGTATTCTTTTAACTGTAATAGAGGTATGTTTCATATACTCTTATACGTGTGGTATGTTTCGTTAAAAAGAATAAAAAGATATCACTCCTTCATGAGTTTGGTCCTACATCAATTTAACAGAAAATCATTGAATGCCTTTAATCTGGCATTGTATAGATGTTAAATTGAATAAACGAGTTCAATCTTTTCAAAGAGGTAAATACCGAGCATCGGTTATAGAGAAGCATACCAGAAAAACAACTGTGCAGTATTATCACGTATTCCATGACAGATCTATCTGTGCACTGGGTGAAGACAGTTAAACTGTTCTGGGGGTTGATGTTTGGTTGGTTCAAAGAAGACTTCTTATAAATTCAAAAGCTGAGTTGAGCATTGAAACATGCATGAGAAGTTATTAGCCAAGAGAAAGGTCCCAAAAAATGACTTCTAGGAACAACTGGAAGTATGTGCAGAGGCAGACATATTCTACAGAAAACAGGCTTTTTAAGGAGAGCTGGGAAGGAGGGGTTGGAGAGAGAGAGAGAGACTCAGAGAACGTAGCCCTCTTCAGGCATGTTATATTCCTGCTGAACAAACACTTATTCAGGAAGCTACCAAAAGGAATCACATTTTAATAGTTCATTTTTTAGATTTATGTTATACCAAAAGAGTGGCTCTGGTAACCATAAAGTTGATTAGTCAGGAAATTTATGTTTGAAATTAAAACTTCTCAAATGCCTTGAAAAGATAAAAGAACTTCAAAAATTCTCGTTTACTACTATCTTATCAGAGAAGGAATTACTAAAATACAAAAAATTATACAAAAGGAAAAGAGAAGTTAGAAGGTTCAGAGAAGGCCAATATGAATCAGAAGTAGGTTCATGAGAAGGGCAAGTTCGTTGTGCAATGTACTGGTCTTTTAGCCCCCACATTTTAAGAGAAACCAATAAACCCTAACATACCCAATTCAAGCAGTGGTGATTAAAATACTGAACACCCTAAAATGGGAGGGGCTAGCTTGCAAAAATTAAAGCCAAAAGATCTGATAAATGTTTAGCCTAGATAAGAAGAGACTCAGGTGTTAAGAAAATTGGTCTTCAATCAGTCAGTCTTGGATAGTTACAGTGAGGTAAATTTTGGAGTAATATTTTCTGACCATCAGAATAGCCTAAATACCAAAAAATTTTCTTGGTGGTGAGGTCTCCACCACCAGGATTATTTTAGTAGGAACTATAAAGCTAATAGGCAGAGGTGATATAACCATAATATCAAATCTAATGAATATACACAATCTCTTCCACACCAAGGGTACATTTTAGCAATGTTTTCATGTTTTTCCATATTTTATAATATCCATTTATAATAGAATATTGCATAATGGAGAATTTAAATAATCCAATTACTGAAATAAATTGTTATTTATAGAATTTTGTATATATAGAAATTAAAGTGAACACAGGTTATATCAACTCACATGAAGTTTATAATTTGAATAGCAAAATGTAGTAAAGCATAAAAGAACTTTTGAGATACTCTTAACAACAAGTTCTTTAGAATTTAATTTCTATGAAGGACCAGAAATAATTTGAGTCCTTGGTACCAGAACTGGGAAGACAGTCAAGGTCAGTGCTGCCCTTCTTCCCTAGACCCAGCAGTAAACTTGCCACATTGTGAGACTGTACTATAGGGACTGGCAAAGCCTGTTGCTCAGGATTCTAGGAAATTAAAGGAAAAACACTATAAATATAAATTTTTATGCAGTTTATTTGTAATTATTAGAGAAAACACCAGGTTTACATGTATCAGTTGACAGAACCCTACAAATGATAGTTGTGATGTTAAGGTCTTAATAACAAACTGTGTATTAAAAAAACAATTCCTCTGAGTCTCTGGATGACTTAAAATAATTCAAAAAGTCAATGCCTGAAACAGTGTGCAAATTTAGCACATTAGAGCAAAAAGATCAAGACCTTAAAACCCAGCTGCCCTAAAGCTAAATATGTTTTTGCTTTCTTTTACAGGAACCAAAAATCATTCAACTCATTCATGTCCTGCATGAGTTCAAGCTTTAAAATGAAAAGAATTACAAATAATATTCATGCCAAGTGGTGTATATCCTACTTCTTTCTTTAATTTAGACAGTGTTAATTTACATTTTATCTATAATTTTATATAAATTTTTCAATTAAAATGTCTTCTCCTAAAATTTAACTTTAAAAAATTGGATAACATGATTTTTATGACCCTATAATGCTCTAAATTATGTGAGAATATAAACTATGCCTGTCTTTCTCACCTTCTATTCCTGATTCTCAGCAGTGCCTAACAGTGTTCAGGAAAGATTGCTGTGCAGATGAATGAATAAATAGAAGGTGCATAGACATAATGCATAGTGCTGTGGTTAAGTTCCATGAGGGCTATGAGGAGTATTACCAAAAATATGTTTTAAATGATTCTTTGTATACATTGTTTATTCATTGACCAAAAGTTTATTGAGCATTTATTCTGTGCAGGTACTACTCTACATAGCTGAAATATATCAGAGAACGGAACTGAAAAGTTCAGACAACAAATGACAAACATAAGTGCTTGGTAGAAGGTGATGACTAGTATAGAAATTTAAAGGTAAAATGTGGAACATTGACATCAGGTTGTAGAAATAAGTTGGTTAGTCTCAGAAGGCCTTTTTGAGAAAGTGACATATGATCAACATTTTGAAAATGGGGATCAAATTAGTCATGCAAAATACATGGCACAAAGTAACTATAGGAAGAAGAAATAGGCAGTGTAACATCTCTGAGACAGAAGAACACATTGCATGCAAAGAACTGGAGGGAGCACAGTGCTTCTAGATTGGGGTGAGCAAGGATGAGATGAGAAGATGAGGTTCTCTTGGTCTACTCAGGCTGCCATAAAAAAATGTCATAGACTGGGTGGCTTAAACAACAAAACGTATTTTCTTACAGCTCTGGAAACTAGAAGTCCCAACTGAGCCTGCAGAGGTGGTTTCTGATAAGAACTCTCTCTTCTTGACTTACAGACAGCTGACCGCTCATTGTCTGTTCATACAACCTTTCCTTGCTGCATGTATGCATGGAGAAGATCACTTTTTTCTCATCATCTTTTAATATGATCACCAACCCTAGGTCCCCACCTTTATGGTCTTATTTTATCTTAATTATCTCCTAAAGCCATATCTTCAAATACAGTCACATTGAAGGATAGGGTTTCAGCACATAAACTGGGCAGGGTGGATGGGGCATAATTGAGTCCACAGCAGAGATCAACAAGGTAAAAGTTGAGGGCAGATTATATAGGTCCTTGTAGACCATTGTAAAGACTTAGGTTGATTACATCTGGAATTCTCTACACAACAAAGTTTTATGATTCTGAATTCTATTAGGCCACAGAATTTTCCTTGCCATTACTTTTGGATTTTTATTCGGGGCTGAAATAGCAAGAGACAAAAGCTATGAAGATACCCAAGTTGAATCTCAAACGTCAACTTTGAATACTGGTTTTGAATATAATTGGAATAATTTGCCCAAATTTATTAATTGAATTCTACATCATAAACCTTGGAATTAAAGTCCCTTTAATTTAACATGCAAATCTATGCAGAAACATGCAAAAATAGATTCATGAAGCAACTGAAATATATCTTCAGGCTTTACTATAGGGGTCAAGGAATGTAGATGGGAGGCAGGGAACATCAATTCTTTAAGAACAGCTTTTGTATCACTTAGTATGCCATATATATATGTACATATACATCTCTGTGGGTATGTGTATGTGTGTATCTACACATATACGTGTGTGTATGCATATGTGTGTACACATGTGTGTGTGTGTGTGTGTGTGTACACACACATATATGGAGAGAGAGAATGTATACTGGTAAAGTATTAGTTTTAGCCAAAAATGGGATGAGACACTTTTTAATTTATTACAGAAATTATTACTGCATGCTTATAAAGTATAATAATGGTTTAATAAATAATGTATGTACAAAACTGTCTAATTGCCTCTCAAGATGAATTATTTACCACATATGTGCCAGGAACTTTTGGCAGAATATCCTTCCTTTTAGCCAAAAAGTAGCCTACCTAGTAAAAATAAAACAAACAAAAAAACCCCAAACACTAATTTGATCTTTGTCTAATGTCATTAAGAAAAAAATAAATGCAAAGAAGCAACAAAGAAATGGAAAGATAGTCTGTGGTCATTAATTGGAAAAACTAATATTGTTAAAATGTCCATGTTACCCAAAGCAATCTATAGATTCACTGCAATGGCTGTCAAAGTCCCAGTGGCATTTGTCATGGAAATA
The DNA here is from genome assembly GCA_004027735.1 of Carollia perspicillata. Classification (NCBI taxonomy): domain Eukaryota; kingdom Metazoa; phylum Chordata; class Mammalia; order Chiroptera; family Phyllostomidae; genus Carollia; species Carollia perspicillata. The sequence continues at coordinate 23,482 of PVKM010001378.1, read as the reverse complement.
CACCAAAGAATCCCCTAAATTTGTATAGAACCAAAAAGACACCAAATAGCCAAAGCAATCCTGACAGAAAAAATAAATAAAGCTATGACCTGGCTGGTGCGGCTCAGAGGATTGAATGCTGGACTATGAACCAAAAGGTCACCAGTTTGATTCCCAGTCAGGGCACATGGCTGGGTTGTGGGCCAGATCCCAGTGGGGTGCATACAAGAGGCAACTGATTGATGTTTTCTCACACATTGATGTTTCCCTGTATTCCTCCCTCCCTTTCTCTCTAAAAATAAATAAAATCTTTAAAAAAATAAAGCCACATGTATCACACTCCCTGGTTTCAAACTACATTAAAAGGCTATAGTAATCAAAGCATTATGGTATTGACAGAAAAACAGTCACACAGAATAGTGGGACAGAATCGAGAGCCCAGAAATAAACACAAACATATATTTATAACATGTTTTATAACAAAGGAGCCAAGAACTAAAATGGGAAAAGAACAATCTGTTCACAAAGTGATGCCTGGAAAACTGGACAGCCACATGCAAAAGAATGAAAGTAGGTTGCCATCTGACAAAACACTCAAAATTTAACTCAAAACTTGAATTAAAACCTGAAATCATAAAATATAATGAAGAAACCTAGGCTGTCAGCTCCTGGACATCAGTCTTAGAGATGCTTTTGACTACAATGGCAAGGGAAACAAAAAACAAAAATAAACAAATTGGGTTACATCAAACTTAAAAGCTTCTGCACAGCAAAAGAAACCATCAGAAAAATAAAAAGGTAATCACCTGGGTGAGAGAAGATATCTGCAAATGATATTTATGTTGTGTGTTATTATCCAAAATATACAAAGTCTGTCTGGAAAAAGTCCATCCATTGTTAATATAACAAGAACAGTTTGCGTGACAGATCTAACCTGGCAGCCAAGGAGAGTGGACTGGAATGAGCATGTGAACAATGATGACTTCGCTGTACAATCAGTTGAGTCAATAGACACTGTTGAGTGAGCATGTGTACTGTGTGGCCATGTATTCAAAATGCAGAGCAATGAATCTGCATCGAATTTTGCATTAAGCTTGGACATTCCTCTGCAGAAACTATTGGGATGATTCAGAAGGCCACTACATATCTTGTGCAGGGTATTTTGGCAAAATATCAAATCACCCATGTGACTCAGCCCCCCTGCAGCCCCAATTTGGTGCTCTGTGTCTTCTGGCTTTTTCCAAAACTAAAATCACCTTTGAAAAGGAAGAACTTTTAGACTATAGATGGAATTTAGGAAAATATGATGGAGTAGCTGATGGAAATTGGGAGAACTGTGTGAGGTCCCAAGGTGCCTACTTTGAAGGGGACCGAGGAGTCATTGTCCTATGTACACTGTTTCTTGTGTCTTGTATCTTTTATCTTCCCCAATAAATGCTTCTATTTTTCATAGTACATGGCTGGATACCTTCTGGACAGACCTTGTATAAACAACTCACACAACTCAATGAGAAGAAAAAACTACACTGTTAAAAAATGAGCAGAGGATCTCATTGACATTTTTTCAATGAAGACATACAGACAGCCAACAGACACTTAAAAAATGTTCAATATCACTAATTATTAGGAAAATGTAAACCTAAACCACAATGAGATGTTACCTTATACCTGTTACTATAGCTATTATCAAAAAGAAGAAATAAAAAGTGTTGATGAGACTGTGGAGAAAATGGAAGCACTCTTATATTGTTGGTGGAATTGTAAATTAGTGCAGCTACTATGGAAAACAATGTGGAGGTTCATCAAAGAAATTAAGTATTGCCATATGATCCAGCTACTCCATGTCTGAATATTCTTTTAAAGAATATGAAAACATAAATTTAAAAAGATACATGCCTCTCTATGATTTCTTGTAGGATTATTTACAATAGCCAAGATATGGGAAAAACCCTAAGTGTTCAGCAAGTAATGAATGGATGAAAATGTGTGTATACATTTTCCCCACACACTCACTGGAATACTATTCACCATTTAAAAAGGTGAAATATTGTCATTTGTAACAACACGGATGGACCTTGAGGGGTTATGCTAAGTGAAATTAATCTAACAGAAAAATACAAAAATCACAATTTTATTCATATATGGAATATAAAACAAGAAAGGAAAAATTAACGAATGAAACAAAACAAAAAAAATACTTATGGAAATGGATAATAGAGCAGTGGTTACCAGAAAAGAAGGGTTGCGGGGGCAAAAATGGGTAAGTGGAGACAAATGTGTGGCAAGGGATGGAAACTGTGCAAATAACAAAGTATAGTTGTGTACCTGAAACTTATGTAATGTTATAAACTAATATTATCTCAATCAGAAAACAAAGAAAAAAGAAATGCAGGTAAAAATGTAGTTACTATCACATGTTAAAATTATTATCAAAACTGAGTTATTTATAAACATTTTATAAGCATTATTATTTTTAATCTTATAATACCACCACCATCATTAAATAGCTCTCATCATTTTATTATAAAACTAATTTTCATTGTGTGCCAGAGTAAATAACGTTTCACCCAATGCAAATCTCTGAGAAGGAGAAGATGAAGAAATTGCCTTCATTGGTATATAAGTCCAAGCAAGACCCAAGAGATCAGCTGTCTTATCTTCTCATTTCACAGATGGAAAGAGATGCAGAGAGGTTAAATAGTAAAATGTGAAATTAAGATGATTTTCTCTCACACAGATTTACTGGCTTCCTCTTTATCTACATGTTCAGCTCCAAGTCTAGTCAAACAAATAAATAAATAATAATTTTGAAAATTATTTAAAAAATAGAGCTGACTGAAATATAATCATTTGCTGTAAGCTTTACCAATAAATCACAGATTTCAAACCTAGAAAAGAAGAATAACATTTTTTCAAGATAATCAGACTACAAAATTTCGATCATTTTGCATGTTAATCAAGTCTGCAAGTTATTTTATGGTTTTGTTTTGTTTTTTCTCAGCCAGGAAAAATGGTAGAGCATTCCATCCTGTTTCAGACACATTTCCCAAATCAGTTTTCCACCCATAAAGACCTCAAAATTATATATTTGCATTCACGCATAGATTTGTTTTGTAAATGAGGAATTTTATACAGGGTAGATCTGTGTTCTTTATCTACACTAGACTGTATTACCAAGTGAATACCTCGAGGAAAAAAAAAAAACAGAAGACAAAAGGCCTTTGTTATGACCCCATGCACCCAAGGGTCAGTGTTCTAGTGCAATCAGTGCTCATTGTTACAGTTACAAGGTAGTGACTTCTGTAACACTGTCACAAGTTATAACCCCGAAAGTAATATGAGGCAAAGAAACAAGCAAAGCTGACCCAACAAAGACAGATATAAAATTAGCGGTGGACTAGAGATAACTTTATGCCAGTTGCTAAGGGCAACGTACAACTGATGGATAATGTAATAATGCACATTAAGCCACACTTACACTAAATAAGTTCACAACATCATTAATATCCTTAGCAGCAGGGGCACCAAGCTGACTGAGGTAAGCAAAGGTGTTCGTGATGACTATACCTTAGGGAAAGGCCTAACCACTTAATGACCTGATAGGATGCATAAGAGGAGGGGAAAAGGACGTGGCAGTTTCTGCTTCATTTGTCCTTGCTTTTCACCTTAAATCACCCTGTAACTCTTTCTACTGCTGCCACATTTTACATGTTCTGCTTGTAGAAGGTAAAAGATAGCCTCTATTTGTATAATCTTACAAACATGGATTCTCTAGTCAGCAAGTCTTAATTTCTACTGTGTTCTGACTATTCTTCTTGACTCATGGACTGCTTCTTCGGTATACTGATTGCCTGATTTCTGCTCTACGTTAAAATTGGGGCAGGGAGGGTAGAAGAAGAAGAAAAGAAAATTGAGTGTGGGGAGGAAGTCGTGCATATATGAAGGCTATCTCTAGACAAAATCCTAAAGGAAAAAATAGTGTGCAATAACTACTACTCCTTTAAAATCGTTATTCCCTGTTCCCAAGTTTCAGTGATATGGCCAGCTAGACTGTTTACTATAGCTTGCCAAGTCTAGATCTTTCTTTGTCTCTGTTCCATGTGAATGCACTCATCCTCCTCCTGCTAGGAGCCAGTTGGCTTAATATCTTGATAATTAACTTTGAGTTCTTCTCATAGGAAATGCCTTGATTAGAAGAAGCCAATCAACCAGAGCAACTTCAGGCTTCATGACAGCTTCCGGAGTATGGAGCAGAGACAGCTTGAAAATGGGATATTGTACATTCCTTAAAGTGTACTCTCTAGTAGTCAGCAGTCCTGTATCCTGTAGAGTTCATTTGACCTACAGTTGATTACAAGGCCAAAGGATGTTAGAATTCTCTAGGACCTTAGAGATTATCCAGCTAACCACTTTTGCTTTGCATTTGAGAATTTAAGAGCTTTTCTAAAGTCAGTGATTATAATTACAGTAGCCCTACAGTGTTCTCCACAAATAATAACCTCAGAAACAAGTAGATATTTTGAGACTTGTCAGTGAAAAACATGAGCTCTGGATTCAGGTTAACTAAATTCAAACCCTGGATCCAGTATTTACTCAGACTTTCCAACAGGGCAAGTTACTTAATCCCCCCGTACCTCTTTCCTCATCTGCAAAATTGGGCTAGTTATCTACTTCTCTGGGCTAATAGCATGGTTATGAAGATTTAATAAATGTAAAGCACTTATATAGTAAACTGGAACATCGTAAGTGCTCAATGAATTTTATGCCATTATTAAAGGAACGGCAGACAAATCAAATGGGTGGCCTGTACTTAGATGGTGATGTCTTCTTTTCTTGTTCTTTTATCTTTTCTCTAAACCTTCCCCACTTCCTCTTTCTCCCAAATCCCTTGTTCTCTTCCAAGAGCCCTTCATGAAGAGCAAGGCATAGTTTTGTTCAACGCTGTAAACCCAATTTCTAAAACAATGTCAGGCACATAGTAGGTATTTGATGAATAATTGTAGAATAAATGTATACTAGATCTGAAATCTGTACTGTGTCTAGTAAATTAAACTCTGGTTTCTTAGAAAATTTTCAATAAGGGCAATGTTTTAACAATTTATTCCTAAGATGTTTTCAAACTCTGCCTTTCCCTCTATGGTCCCCAGTGGTTAAGTGGCCGTTACATTTCCCCAGACACTGAGGCCCAGACTGCTCTGTGGTTGCAGCACACAGGAAGGCCTGGTGATGCTCCATCATCACAGCACAGAGCACAGCGCTTTGTCATCTGCAAAAACTAATATCTTTGCTGACTTGAGTTAAAATCACTTACATTTTAAAGGTCAGGTTGAAGTCTTAAGTTTACTGTGAACCATCTGTGTGACCTTGGACAACTCACAGTCTGTCTGGGTTTCAATTTATCTCTCTATAAAAATGAAAAAATTAGATTAGATGATTTATCTCTAAGGCCTCTTTTCATTCTAAAGATCCTAGGCTCTATAACCAGGAAACAGGTTTGCTTTGTAGCAACTGAGATTTAAAAAATATGTGTTTAATATACTGAATTTCACTTTAACAGCATTAACTCTAAAATCTATAGGACCTCATGAACTTTTTTCATTATAATTTTGGAGAGACCTTATTGTCGTATCCAATTGTACTATGGCTTTCAATTCAGGTCAAACTTAGACTTCCACATAAACTAATTGGAAGTCTCAGGAATGGACAAGTAACAAGGCTTAAGAGGTGAGGAGAAGCATGACAAAGAAGATATTTCTGACATGATTTCACGCTCAGGAGCTCTGTGGTTTTGTGGTTCTTATCTATTTGAGATATCCTATTGAACGTTAAGAACGTGGCACTGCCATTGGTAATACTATTCATGAAGCAATGGCCTAGTGGGCCAGTTCCTTTAATCTTCTGTATTAAATTTCCCTGTTTCACTCTGGCCCAAGTACACACTTAATGTGATCTAGAGGAAACTCACTTTGTAGTCTCCCTCTGTACCTTGGTTTTCTCTTCCATAAAATGGGAAAATAATAATAATAATAGTATCTATTTTACTGAGTTCTGTGCATCAAAATATACTTGCAAATTTACTAGGTCAAAGCTGAAAAATATAATGGCAAATTTATTATGTAAAAACTAGCCCTTGAAATTTTCAATATTTTTATTAGTCTGCGTATTCCATCGTTCTCTCATTTTTCTGTTGTTTGTATTAATCTTTCTTCTCCAATCAAATCCTAGTATCTTTAAAAATAGTAATTAAATTATCTAATATAGTGAACCAAGCCTTGAAGAAATAGCAGAAAAGCTAGTATCAGTGTGAGCTGGCAAGTAAACACCCTAGTGGGTAGCCCGTAACTTTAAGTGAGGCATTTAGATTTTCTGAGACTGAGATTTTATTTTTAAGTCTGTAAAATAGAGATATTTCTCTGTCCATTGTGATGACCACATGTGATAATGTTGGTGAAATATTTTTAACTCTAAATTTCTTTTCAAATAAAATATATGCTATTATTTCGTAGTCCTCATTTTCGAGTTCTAGGTACATACGAAGCACTAAATGAGAATATGACAATATAGACTATTTGAATGGGGAAGAACCATGGGGATTAACTGATCTAATCCTCAAATTTTTTCAGGGGAAGAAATTTATGGATTGATACATTTACTATATCAAGAGTGACACTAAAACATATATGTTAATAGATTGGTTGATAATGTGCTGTTGTCTTCCAGAGATGTCCAGACTTCTGGAGCCACTAGTGACGACACAGGAGAGGATGGAGCGATTTGCTTATGTTCCCTAAGCCATGAGAACAATAAAATGATGCTATATTGATCTATAATAATTTCTATGCATAAAGTAAGAAGTCACTTTTTTAAAAAATGAAAGAAATGATGGTACTAGCACAACTTGTGGAAGAAGAATAAGCAGGCCCCGCAGAAATTTGGTCACATAATAGAAATCTCTATGAGCTACAGAAGATCATAATGAAACCATCCATCAAATCTGGTTGTCCACTGATTCTGTGATCACTAAGGAGCTCCAACATTAATTAATTTAACACTCATTTTATAAATTTCAGGCTTAGCACTGTTCAAAGCACTGAACCTGACTTTGCCTTAAAAAACTGCCCCTTCCAGTACCAATAATGTCTCTAATCAATCTGTTAATGATGGCGCCTCAGATTTTTAGTTTCAGCCAATTACTTACAGAGAAGTCAATTAAGACAGCATAATAGTCCCTGGGCAGATCATTTAAATCTAAAACTTCTTAAGCCAGCTGCTTCATTAAGAGGTAAGCCAGGGACTCATATTTACTTTCCTGTATTTTTAATTTTTTTCTTTTTCTTATTGTTCATTTGCAATTGTCCCCATTCCACCCCGCCCCCATTATTCTCCCTTACCCTTCCCACCCACCCTCTCTCACAATTGATCCCCCTGTTGTCCTTGCCCATGGGTCCTTTGTACATGTTCCTCGACTTGACCCTACCCCTTCTTTTCCTTTTTATCCTCCTCCCCCACCTGCTCTGGTCCTGTCAGTTTGTTCTTTATTTCCATGTCTCTGGTTCTTTTTTGCTTGCTTGTTTGTTTTGGTGATTAGGTTCCACATATAGGTGAGATCATATGGTATTTGTCTTTCACCATCTGGCTTATTTCACTTAGCATAATCCTCTCCAGATCTATTCATGCCGTTGTGAAGGGTAGGAGCTCCTTCTTTATTTCTGCTATGTAGTATTCCATTGTATAAATGCACCACACTTTTTTGGTCCACTCATTTACTGATGGGCACTTAGGTTGCTTCCAGTACTTGGCTATTATAAATAATGCTGCTATGAACATCGGGGTGCATAGGTTCTTTTGAATTGGTGTTTCAGGATTCTTAGGGTATAATCCCAGCAGTGGAACTGCCAGGTCAGAAGGCAGTTACATTTTTAGTTTTCTGAGAAAATTTCACACTGTTTTCCACAGTGGCTGCACCAGTCTGCAATCCCACCAACAGTGTATACTAGGGTTCCCTTTTCTCCACAACCTCTCCAGCACTTGTTGTTTATTGATTTATTTGTGATGGCCATGCTGACTGGTGTGAAATGGTATCTCACTATGGTTTAAATTTGCATCTCTCTGATGGCTAGTGATACTAAGCATCCTTTCAAATGTCTCTGGGCCCTCTGTATGTCCTCCTTGGAGAAATGTCTGTTCAGGTCCTTTGCCCGTTTTTTAATTGGACTGTTTTCTTCCTGGAGTGGAGCCATGTGAGTTCTTTATATATTTTGGAGATCAAACCATTGTCCAAGGTATCATTGGCAAATATTTTTTCCCATGCAGTTGGTTCCCTTTTCGTTTTGCTGATGTTTCCTTTAGACATGCAGAAGCTTTTTAATTTGATGTATTCCCATTTGTTTAGTCTTTCCTTTGTATCCTTGCTCTAGGGGACATATCAGAAATAATATTGTTGTGTGGAATATCTGAAATTCTCCTGCCTATGTTCTCCTCTAGGACTTTAAAAATATATTTTATTGATTATGCTATTACAGTTGTACCGATTATCACCCTATGCTCCATCTGGTAATTGTCTTCTCCTTAGAAGTCCCCCATTAGTTCATGTCCATGGGTCATGCATATAACTTCTTTGGTTTCTCCATTTCCTATACTATTCTTAACATTCCCCCTGTCTATTTTGTACCTACCATTTATGCTTCTTAATCTCTGCACCTTTTCCCTTATTTCCCCCATTCCCTTCTCCCACCTGATAACCTTCTAAATGATCTCCACATCTCTGTTCCTATTCTGGTTGTTTGCTTAGTTTGTTGCTGTTGTTGTTGTTAGATTCGATTGTTGATAGTTGTGAATTTGTTGACATTTTAATTTTTATAGTTTTGATCTTCTTTTTCATAAATAAGTCCATTTAGCATTTCATATAATAATGGCTTGATGATAATGAACTCCTTTAGCTTTACCTTGTCTAAGAAGCTCTTCATTTGCCCTTTCATTCCCAATGATAACTTTGCTGGATAAAGTAATTGAGGTTATAGGTCCTTGCTTTTTATCACTTTGAATACTTCTTGCCAGTCCCTTCTTACCTGCAAAGATTTTTGTTTTAGGGTTTTTTTTTTTTTAGGAATTAACTGATAGTCTCATGGGAACATCTTTGTAGGTAACTTTCTGCTTTCTTCTTGCTGCTTTTAAGATTCTCTCTTTATCTTTAACCTTTGGCATTTTAATTATGATGTGTCTTGGTGAGGTCCTCGTTGTGCCCATCTTGTTTGGGACTCTCTGTGCTTCCTGGACTTGCATATCTGTTTCCTTTACCAAATTAGGAAAGTTCTCCTTCATTATTTGTTCAAATAAGTTTTCAATTTCTTGCTCTTCCTTTTCTCCTTCTGGCATCAGGTAAGTAGATGGTATCGATGATGATGCAAAGATAAGTCATAGAACTTGGTCTTAAGTTTGTTTTTGGATTGAAAAAGCAAAACACTTCAGTGCTTCTTTCTGATAGTTTGCTGCGCTTGCTTCCGCTGATCTGTCCCTGAGGACTGACCTGTTCTTTAACAAGAGGCGGCAGGTGAAACAGAGCAGTGGGTAAAAGGAGATGGCTGCCATTCCCACTGCTCCTCACACTGCAATAAGTTTGAATGAAGACCTCCAAACACATCCCACAGCATTCCAACTCGGATTCTATATTTTCCATTAATAATAATGTATATATGACAGAAACCAAATATTCCGTTTCTATATGTTTAATTTCAGAGATATTTTATAGCACAGATTATTGATCACCCATGTCCATAAAGGGAGGTAATGATGGGAGAGTGCCAAAATGGCAGATTAATTAAATATATCCCCTTTGGAATTATTTGGACTTAATAATTAAAGTGACTGCAGTACTAATACTCTACATTTACAGAATACTTATCGTCTTTAAAATGTGTTTCCACAGTATCAGTCCATGTCCAGCCAAGAAACAAACTCCTCTTGGTCTTTCACAATGAGCAATTTAAGTGAAATAAGTATATAGCTAATAGGATATCTGAGAAGCCATATAAGAGATGGTGAAGCAATTAAGAAGAGGACAAACTCTAGAAGCTACCACCCCTAGGACTAGTGGGACAGACAGCAGAGGTGGTATTACCAGAGCCCAGAAGAGGGCCCATCTGGTAAGAACACAAACCCTGCGGGAAACATCCTCCTGGAGTTGGGACCATGGAGGAATGGCTGACTGGTGCTGGTTCTAACCCACACAGAGCCCAGCCAGACGTGCTACTGAAAGAAGAAAGAACAAGAATGGAGGAACAATATTCAAGCCTTTGCATAATTCACGTTATTGATTTTTCTAAAACGGCTTCCCATTGGCTGAAGCTATGCAGGAGTCAAAAAGCAAGGGAGCATAAAAATGCAGTTTTCTCCAGTACAGAAGGGCAAATAAAGAGCAGAGACTGCATCAGAAAGCAAACAGGTAACCAGCAGGCACAGTGTCCATGACTGGATTCTTACAATCATTTCATGAGATAGAGAGCATACTGTGAGCATCATTTTGTTCCCCTATTTTTGTTCATTTACTTATCTGTGTTTTAAATAAGGCAACTGGATTTACAAAGTTTAAGCTGCCAAGAAGAGTTGGATCTGATCCTGAAATTGGATTTTTTATTCTAGGGACCTTTCAAGATCAACACAGAATTTAATGTACCATTTGAATCTTTCAGGTTTATGTTTACGGTGGAAAATATGCGTACGCACCTTTGGGTTTAAAATAGGGAAAGGTGAACAAAATGAGTCTAGTGATGGTAAATTTACTGTATTGAGATTATTCATGCTGCTTGAAAATCAATAGCCTAACAATAGTATTAGTAAGTAAGTGTTTGGTAAACATTTATAATATTAACCCCTGGCCATAACTATTGTTTGTCTTCTCAGCAGAGAAAGAAAAATCTAGTTTCGTTAATGACTTAACGCTGCCCAGACTTGTAACGAGCCTAGACTCACAAAAGCATATTCTCATGGGTATTCTCTGAAATGTGATTTACTATGGAGGTAGATTGGGAACAGTTTCTCTTACAACTTCTGCTGTAGCTCTTTGCTGGGTAATAAGACAGTCTAGAAGAGAAATAAAAATACCAGCTATAAGAATTCTTACACAGGAGCCTCTGTGTCTCTGAAATTGAGTGTGGGTGTGTATGTTGTGGCTGTGTTTTGATTGTTATACTGAAATAACTGTTGCATTATTAGTATGCACAGTAAAGATTTTGTATCGCATAACTCTTGCTTTTATCACACATTTTATTTTGACTTGAACTTGGAAATTCCGATTCTTCCTACAGAGAAGAGAAAAAGGAAATTAGCAGATATTCCTTAGCCATTCCCTCCAAATACTGGCTTGCTACATTACAAACCCAGCAATCTTATACTACATGAAACGATTCTTGACTCTGGACTTTCAAGAATTGTTGAAGGCAGATAGCCATATGATTTAGTATCTTGCCAAGCAGAACTCCTCTAAACCGGGGGGAGCAGGGACAAATGTCCCTGATGTCCAGAATCTTTGAAACACATCCATTGCTGTATGCTGTTAACACTCAGGGGGCAGCCCTAGAGAACTGAGTTTCTGGAAAGGTTAACATAAACATTGTCATATTAATTCTTATCCCTGGTCCAGGATTTTGAGAACAGAATTCATTGTTGGAAGAGCCTGAAGACCCACAGAAGACATTTTTCTAACATTTATCCTATAATAATTTAACATTTTCCCAATGCTTTATGGGAAGCAACACTGTTTTTACAATCTGGAGGAAGTTTGGCGTCTCTTGTGAGTTTGAAACCTTTGAGCAGTGAAGAGAATTCTGAGATACGCTTAGTTGATTTCTTGCAAAGTCATCCCAGAATGATTGTAGTGTCATTGTCAATGATAATAGCATCTATCTGAAGAACAGAAGGAAGCAAAATTATGAAACTATTGCTTTCCTTTTTAATTAGCAATATTACTCGAGGCTCCATAATTTTTTTCATTTGCCATGAATGATACAATGTTTTGTGGGCTATTATAAGTCTGTAGCCAGATTTCATGAAATGAAAAGAGTGACTTTTCTCAGTTCAATTTATTCTGTATAGATCAAGCCAGATTCCTTTTAGTATTAGTTTTCTATTGCTGCTAACAAATTATCATAAACTTCAGTGGCTCAAAAAAAAAGGCATGGATTTAGTATTTCAGAGTTTCTGTGGGTCAGGAGTCCATGTATGGGTTGGCTGGGCTCTGTCTGAAGGAGCTCAGTTTCGATTCAAGGTGTTAACCAGGCTGACATCTCATCTAAGGCTTGGTGCCCTCTTCCAAACTCACAGGTTGTTGGAAGAATTCATTTTTCTGTGATCTCATGAATAAGGCACTGGTTTCTTTGTGAGCTTTGCATCGATGCCCTTAAAGTCAAGTTTCACTTTCATTCTCACTTCCCAGAGGCTGCCCTTAAATTCTTGCCTATAGTGTCCTCCCTCACAACACAGCTGTTTGCTTTCTTCTGGGTCGGCAGAAGAAGAGAATCCCTGGACACTTCACCTTCTGTTAAAGGGCTCATCTGATTAGATAAAGCCCACCCAAGACAATCTTCTTGACTCGACTCCAAATCTACTGGTATATTACCTAAACTGGAGAATGGTATTGCACCATATTCACTGGTTCTGCTCACAACAAAGGGGAGAAAGTTATGGGGCGTGCATACATCAAGAAGCATCTATCTTGGAGAATCTTAGAATTCTGCCTATCACAATGTTCATAAACTTATTTGGCAGAATTTATACTTCTGAATTTGTAATAACATTTGTAAATATCTTAGAAACAATGTATTTCAAGTAAAAATTTTTGGCAAGGTAATGTATAATAGCTACCATACATTATACCTTTACATAAAGTTTGAGATAATTAAAAACAATCACAACATCTTAATATACAGAAATATACATGACCAATATATAATGTATTTAAACCAGTATGCAAGGTCAAATGCAAGATATTGGCTATATGTTTTTAATTTTTTCTGTGATCCAAGAAAGCCTTTATTACTCATGACTTTTAACATATAAAATCTTAAATGCAAGTATTAGCTCCATAACTATGAGTATATAAGTAGTCACTGCATGGTATCATTTGGTTACAAGTGTGTTTAGGGCAAATGGTACATGCGTTACATAGTTTTAACTTCAAAGAATAACAGCAAAACTAAAAGTTGGACCCAGAGGGTCAAGTCCTTAATTAAGGTGTGGTGCATTCTGCAGGAACTCAGGCCCTGATTTGCTTTGCATGCATAAGTTTTTGTTCTCTCATTTGTAAATTCTTGCAAGAGACAAAAGCTAAAACTATAATTTTTCAGATTAAACCATGATCTAAAAGACATGTTTTGCATTTTGGTATTTCCTGCCCCTGGTATTTCTCAAATAACACTTATCAAAGTGAACAATTGTTAACTGATAAGCCTTATGGAATGAAATGGAATGGTGCCCATCCTACAATGTTGATCTAGCTTGTTGTGGTAGATTCGGAAAGAGCAACAAATGAAGTACAAGCTTTCATCTTCCATAAGCATCTTCTAAGACAAAACAAGAAGGAAGAAGTGATTATTACGTGTCTCTTCTTCAAAGAAAGAAAAGCCAGTGAGTTGGTTGTTTTTAAATGGGTAAAGGAAATCAATTAGGATTTTTTAAATAAGAAAGTAGTGGTCTTGGAAGGAAAGTTAGGAATCTGAAAATAGTTCTGAACTGCCAAGTAATTTCTTTTAGTAGTACGAGATGGTGGACGTTTCTGTGTGTCTATACTTTATGGAATACTTTAAATTCTACTCTGGTTTAATGTGCTATGCCTACTCACAGAGACTACTGAAAGAAGTTTTATGTAAAATTTTGCTACTGTAGTTATTGCTAAAATACTACATGGCTGCTCTAAATTAATGATATTTAAACATTTCCCTCAGTAACTTTATTTCACAAGTGAAAGGGAAGTATATTTTGGGAATGTACATTTTTATTCCTTTAAACTAAACATTCCTTATAATACCAAACAGCACTCGGTGATCCATGTAGGCTTCCATTTATAATATTAATATAAGACGTGTTCCATGCTAATCTATCTCATTAATATTAAAGAAGGGACTCGAAGACTGGTGAGTACTTAATCATTTGTAATTAGCACCTAACTGTTAATTCTATGGAGGGCTCTTAGGGAGAGAAGCAAAAGAAGAAGCTCCCGTTTGCTAAATGTTAGTTGATTTAACTTACAGTAGTTAATTCTGGGAAAACTCAGTAATTAGAACAGTTCATGTAGCTAGACAAGTTTAATTGATCGGTTAAAAACAAAAGAGTCCCCAACTGAGAGTAACCAGAAGACATATATTTTGGAAATGTCTATGACATAGCCATTTTACTAATTTATTTTATGAGGTTTTGTGTACATCTAGGCCAATGGATTTGGCATCTGCGCAGGTAGGAATAAACTTTCAATTCAGACTATATCAACACAGATCCCAAAATCTAATTAACAGAATGGGCAGGTTGTCTGGTTTGGCTCCAACTAGAACAGTTTGTTTCCTTGATGTCAACTCAACCTGAAAAAAGGAATGACTGTGAGGTTCCTACTTTGAGACTAAGAAGAATGTCAAGACCCAGAAGAAGGTGTCTATGCCAATGACTTAGAGCAAAACCAAGTTTCCCACTGTGGTACGGGCCTTTCTGCTTGCCTCTTCCATTTATCCTGCCATTTAACAGGCTCTCTCTCTCCAAGCTCTGAAATCTGTCTCTTTTACAGAGGCAGATCCTATTATCAATCATTTGTTGAAAATTTCTTGGAAGAGTCAAAAGTGTTGAGAGAATCTACTACAGAGCACCAAAGGAGACTTGACCACAGGATAGCTACGCTTGAGAAAAAGGAATCTGTTTGCACTATCGTATTGACCCAATTCTTAAAGCTACTTCCAGCACAATTTTTTTTAATTGAAGGAAAGCTGAGGTTGGCAGGATCCTTTATAAGACAGTGGGATTCCCTGAGATGAGTAGAGACAATCTTGTCTGTCCCTTCTGTTAATGTCATTTACTCAATTAGTAATGATGGAGTGCCCCCAGGACAGACCACACCAAATGTTGACTGGCAACATTTAGAACCAGTTCCACTACCAAGTCTAGCAAATTAACCAGGTTTAAATAAGCACAATTCTGATCAGTTTTAATGACTATGACAATCAGATATTTTTAAATATCTCTCTCTATTTAACATTTTCAACAATTCTTATCCTGCCATCTCACCACCTTCTCTGCACACTTTCCCCATTCGGTAATGTGCTGGTATCTGTCTGTTGCTTTTCGTCCTTTCTGTGGATTTTTTTGTTGTTGTGGCTGTCCTCTTCTGAGTCCTAAACCTGACTCTGCTTCCATTCACATTGGATAACAAGGCCCAAGGCTATCTGCTACCTTCGCCAAATAGTAGGCCCTTATTTTATAGCAGCTTTCCAGATGTGTGTGGGGACTACAGCGGCACAGCCCCTACAGATGGCATGAAAAAAAACTGTTTTCAGCCTTCTGCCTTACAATATACCTAATCTTTACCAGCTGTATTGAAGTGCCTTAGCCTTTAAGGATTTGGATGAAAGAACATGCACTAAACAACAAAAGTCATCACCGTCAGACACATACCAGACATAAGGCTGTCTTGTGGCATGGGATAAACCAGGAGCAGCACTCCAAAGGAATCCTGTTGAACAACTAAGGGCACAGGTAGAAAGGTAGTTATGTCAATGGTATCCAAAAACAGACTTCATACATGGTAAATAGCAGGTACCGGGGTTTGAGGTTCTAGATTCATGTGGAGTCAACCAAAGAAAGTCATTCATCTCAAGGGCAGATTTGAGGAACACTTGTGAGATTCTACAGTTAAGAACAATATATACTGTGGGGTAAGGAGCACAGGCTCTAACAGATTATGGATTTAAGGTTGTCTCTGCTACCTACCAAGTTTGCTTGTGCAAGATGCTATTTCCATAAGACTAGGATAGTTGATAACGTGTACATCGCAGGTTTCTGTAAGGGCTACGTAACACCCTGCACTCAGCGCTGCACCTGGCACACGACAAATGCTCGTAAGTGACGGTTATCAGAATCACTATGATTTTAGGTAAACATTTAGATAGGTGGTTTCTGGCATTACTTTCCTTGCTATACAAGCATAGCAAGTCTGTAAATCATCTCTCAAATATTCTTTGAAAAACAAAGGCAAGAAATATTTGGATTTCTAAAGGATGCACTGCCAGCTGAATACAGCATAAAGGAAAAAAGACATCAACCAATTAAATACGTAAGGAAAGTTGCCACTAAGCTGGAAAGTGAAACTAGCCTTGGATTAGCCACCGCCGTGAACTCCAAAATTAGACAGCAGCATGTGAAGAGTTACACAGTTTTCGATGTTTGTGTGCCCACTGTCTCTCAAAAAGTTCACTAACCTGTGATTCAGTCATGGTGCGCACACGGCAAAGTAAATTAAATCAGGATCCCTTTTTTCCCACTCACTTTGTATTTCACGAAGTTAGACAACAAAGAAAGGATATAGAGGTGAGGTTTCGATTCCAGTTTAGCTATTATTTACTGTGAGATATTAAGCAAATTGTGTGATTTTCCTAGGCCTTAGTTTCTGCATCTGTAAAATAGGGAAATAATGTCTATTTTGCAATAGTTATTGAAAATATAAATGATTATTTTAAAATGTTTGGATAGTTTTTGTGGTAATAGCTGTTGTTCCCACAATTAATCTTTGTAATAGCTCAACTAGATTTCAATGGCTGTGTAACAAATTACCATAGACCTAGCAGGTTAGAACAATGCTGACTTATTAGCTCATAATTCTATAGGTCAGAAGTTCAGGCATGGAGTGGCAGGGTGCTCTGCTTGAGTCTTAAAATACTAAAATAAAGGTGTCAGACGGGCTGTATTCCCATTTGGAAGTCATGCTTCTCTTCCCAGGTTATGTGGCCGTGGCAGAATTCCCTGCTACAGGACGAAGGTCTCCATTTCCTAGTTGGCTGTCAGCTGACAGCCGTTCTTAGCTCCTGAAGGCACCCGTGTTCCTTGGTACACAGCCCCCTTGATCTTCAAAGCCAGCAATGGAGAATCTCCTTTGCATTGAGTCCTTCTCACACTTCAAATGACCCTGTTTGGCCAGGATGAGCCCCATCCTATTTACAGGCTCACCTGACTAGATTAGGCCTGGGGAGCACAATGTCCTTTACTCAGTCAACTGATTTGGGACCTTAATTGCATCTTTAAAATCCCTTTACAGCAGCACGTAAGAGTAGATTAGTGTTTGACTGATCATCGGGGAGAAGGTGTGTATACACCAGGGGGCATCAATCTTGAAGGATATCTTAAAATTCTGCTGACCACACTAACTTTGAGAAACAAGTGTTATCCATGGTATTACTTTTGAGGAAACTGAAATTTGAAATTTGAAACAAGTCAGTTGACTTGTCCAAAGACATCCAGCTGAGAAATATTTCTAAATAGAATCTCCATAGGGGATATTTGCCAATATTTGGAACCATTTTTGGTTGTCACAAAAGGGAGACTCTGAAATATTTTTAACGCCCAGGTTAAAATCCTATTAATATACAAGAAGAAGAGAACAGACACTGGGGACCAGTGGCAGTCTCTGCCAAACACTGTGCTCGTGTATGCCAGGCAATTCTCTGAGAACGCAGCTGGGGTGTAGTGGAAACAGTCCTCAGCCAACTTCCACATCCTATAAAGATGTGTCAATGAGAAGCTTTCAGTCTGATGCAGG
This sequence comes from Carollia perspicillata, assembly GCA_004027735.1. Classification (NCBI taxonomy): domain Eukaryota; kingdom Metazoa; phylum Chordata; class Mammalia; order Chiroptera; family Phyllostomidae; genus Carollia; species Carollia perspicillata. Next base: position 5,718 of record PVKM010001378.1, on the reverse strand, counting down.
ATTTCTCAGATTTAGCAATATTGATATTCTAGGCCAGCTAATTCATCCTTACGGGGGTAGGAGAGCTGTCCTGTTCACAGTAGGAGGTTTGGATGTCCACCTGAAGTCAATAGTGCCATCCTCTCTCCCCATCTCCCACCACCAAGGTGTGACAAAAGTTCCTCCTGGGGGAGAACCAAAATCACCCTCAGCTGAGAAGCACTGTTCTAAAGGGAAGAAGCAAGCCTTCCCTCAACTCTACTAGTTTTCCCACTGGCTGGAAGGCAGATAAGAGTCTGTAGCCAGAGCAGTCATCATGGACCAGGCTCCTGAAATTAAATGCTGAGTGACGAAGCCAAAGCTGAGGGACCTGGTCCTTGACACCATGGCTTAAAATGCTTGACCTAAATTGTTGCAAGAGATAGAGAGAAACTTCTATGTTGTTTAAACCACCATGTTCTGGGTTTCTTTGGATTTTTATCCTAACTAATACACACTTCTCCGGAAAGCTATTTTGGCAGAGTTGGTACGTGTTAAACATACTGCCTATTACCTTAAAATCTGTAGCTCCGTTTCCTTTTTGTTATCCAGCACATTATCCTCATGATATAGCCTGTCCCCAAAGAGGCAGTACTTATAAGGAGGAGCTGTACTTGATTCTTCAGTAAATACATACTTTGTTTGACCGCCTTCTAACAACCCAAATGGAGGTTTCTGTTGTAAACATTTGTTTCACTAGCAAACACATCTAAATTGAAATGTTTCTTTTCATTGTTGCAGTGAAATAACCATTTGCTTTCAGTACATTAGGGAATGCTGAATGCTTTTGTAAATGTTTCCACAGGCTGCTGGCCACTCCGGGCCCATCTCTTCCCACTGCTCAAGGATTTCTTTAATGGTCAGGAGCTCCTAAGAGACTACTCGACCCAGAGTTCAGTGGTTGCTTGATAGAGGTGATGCTCAAAATGATCTTACAACTGAGAAAATGAAGACTAAATTTATTTTTTATCAGATCAATGAGCTGTCCCAGTGAATACATTACTCTCTTTCAATATATGAAGCATATATAAGAAGCTGTATTAATGTTTTCAAGCCAGTCATCAATAATCTATTAAATGGGTTTTCTTGACCTCAGGATATTTCTTCCATGTTACATGTTGGAGATAGTTTTTCTGCTGTAATAATCAAATGTTTTTAACAGTGTTTATTAAGTAGGATGAAAACATGAGAGATAAAATGGGTTTAGATATATTTGTGTCTACTGACACTAGATGTTTCCTCTGTGCACACCCACGGAACTTACTGGAATACCTTCCCCTGCCATATCCACCTGCTGAAATGCTACCTGTACACCAAGCTTTGATCTCACGCCCTTCTTAAATAACTACAAACCTCAACATTCCTCCCAGTTGCACAGCTCCCTAATGGAGAAAGTGTGTGCTTTGTAAAAAAGTATATTTATTGTAGCTTTTTCCTTATGATGGGTAAACCTATCCTATTGACCTGGGAATATTTGATTGGACAAAAGATCATTGCAATAGTCAGAGTCAACCGTTTATACACATACTGAACAACTTTCACTGAAGCATATTAGCTTAATCCTCCACCCACTAACGCATGATGGCAAACTAGCCAAAGAGAAGGTTCTCTTTGCAAAAAAAAATAATAATAATAAGTGGAAGAAGGCAAATCACTCAAGCTCAGGTTGTTATGCTCTGAATAAATATGGTGAACATCCCTTCATTGATGGCACTGGAACACCTCCAGGTGACAACATTGCTGAAACATATGCACCCCTGCTCTTCAATGTCATAGTACACTGTTGACATAAACTGCACCTCTCTTCTTTGAAAACATCTGAATATGCATTATAATTTTCATCTTAATTTTCTTTCCATCAAAGTTGGATAAAAAGAAATTTAGAAATAGTAGCTAGAGTCTGTTCAGCATTTACTATAAGCCAGGTCTTACCTTCATTTTATCATTTAATACTCACAGTTCAACGAGAGATCGGATTATTATGCTCATTTAACTGCTGAAGAAACTGAGCCCTACAAAGGGTGTGTGTGTGTGCACGAGCATGTGCACGTGCACAGGTGATTTTCCCAAGATCACACAGCCAGTAAATGACACAACTGGGTTTCAAACCCAATTCATTTTTGGAAAGTACATACCAATAGAAATTTTTAAATATGTTACATAATACAATAATGCTTAAAAAAGATAAGAGATTTACAAAATCCAGTGGATAAAAATGGAGACAATAAAGTAAATAAATGAATGAACAGCATAGACATATTTCTCCTGAAGAAAGTGGCTCTATGGCTTCTGGGTCCTTGCCCTTGAGCTGTCTAATGGAGAACCTCAAAGGTCAAGAACGATGGGCAGTGAACATGATAAGGCCTTATTTTTTTGCAAGTCTGCTCTCAGGTGTATGGCTCTGTACTTTACTCAAAACCAGCATGACCATAGTTGAATGGGCCTATATATTGCAAATCTCACACATACAGTCGAAACTGAGCTATTGTTACTCACATAACTTACTCCCTGCCCAGTGAGCCCCAGGGCCTGTGTGGCATCATGAACAGGCAGGCATACCAGGATATGTGGATTTGGGATTTGGGACAGCAACTTTTGAGCTCTAGAGACTCAAACAAGTTTTTTAAGCTTCATGTACCTATGATTGGACAGGCACAGTGCTGTTGTGAAAATTAAATAAAATAAGATTTAAGGCACAGTCATATAATGGAGCACATAATTATTAGGTGTGTGTATCAGCACTCAATGTATCAATCAAGTCGTACATTCTGGTATTTGACCACCACAGCCAACTCATAGAGCCCAATGAGCCCCTGGTTAATGTTTAATTAAAGTACATTTACCACAGAGTTTAGGACATTTTCCATACTGTTTATTTACTGCCATTCAATCTGAAGTTCTGAAATAGGTCCTACTTATAATTTTTTTGTCTCCTGGTTAAATACATGTTTAGGGATAATGATACTCATTGTAGTAGGGTTTGGCCTGAATGTTTCTTCTTTTATATTAATACAATGCAGGAGAAGAAAAGAATTAGACAAATGATAGGTGATAAACCCTGTGATTTCCCAACTTTATATTTTTGAAATGGGTATTTTGTGATAGGTTTGAACTGATTTCTTTTTACTCTTTAGCAGAATGGGTGTGATTTCCAAACACATTTCTGCAAAAAAGAAAAAAAGATAATACACTCTTATCTAGGGACAATGTTCAATTATGTTGATTGTGTTTCCAGAATGAACACATTATTTCTTAATGGGCCTAACATTGCAAACGGTTCAAAGAAGAAACGTAAATGCCAACAAACCAACATGTAAGCGATACTTCTACCTCTGGAGGCAGTGAGTGAACGCTGATATATAGTTAATGTTTAGCTCAGCTCTAAAATTTTGACAAAAAAGTAATCTTTCTGTTCTGTCAGTCAAGCAATCACTCCAGGTGTCTTTTTATACAGGAAAGGAAGTGTGGAAGACAAGGCCAAGGTCGGTGGGTCTCCTATCCGAAGACCTATAATGTGAACCTAGTATCTGAGAAAGAAAGACGAAGAAGGAGTTATGGAACACCAGCTTGGCCAATTAAAAGCTACCTTTTCCCCAAAGCTCCTCCTGCCCCTAGATCAGCATCATGTTGATCTTATATTGGCCAGATGTAAGAGCATACATTTACACAGTATTGAGGACAAATCCATCTATGGCCATCCCAGCCTGAGCATGCCCGATCTCATCTGAACTCGGAAGAATACATGCTTCGAGAGAGAAATCTGTGGATTTAATAGCTATGTAGCCTTTGGGAGTTGCTTCTATTTTACTTTATTTTATTTTTTGAAGGCGGGGAGGGAGGGATAAAGAGAGGGAGGGAACATCGGTCAGTTGCCTCTTGCAGGTGCTCCAACCGGGAATTGAGCTGCAACCCAGGCACATGCCCCTACAGGATACAAACTGGCAACTTTTGCTTTGGGGGATGACACCCAACCAACTGAACCTCTATTCTTTATGTCTAAGTTTTTTTCACCTGGGAAATAGTGGCACTAATGTGACTTGCTCGTAGAGTTCTTAGGAGTATTGAGTAAGTTAACATACACAAAGCAGTTAAACAGTACCTGGCATAGCATAAGCATATTAGCATAATATGTAAGCTAATAATATTAACTATTGTCTCTTTAAATTTTATGGCATCACATTTAAACATTATTTGTCAGTTTGGAATGCCTGTTGCTTTTAGAATTTATGTTGTTAGTTTTTTGAGGTATTGAAAGGAACACATGTAATTACCAGTTTTAAGGCTGACAGAATCCAGGAGTGGGAAAAATATAAACATACCTACAAACAAATACATAAACATAGAGACCTAAGTACTTTATGTATATTCACCTATCCTCCTGGATAATAGGCCACCTATGTTTTGCAAAAATAAACTGATTAGAAATAGCTCTTCCCCTTTTGTATTAGCTCAAACAGCTTTACAATTAACAAAAAAAAATTCTATTTGATGACCCTAGTTATTGTTATTGCAAGCTTTGTGTTTGATGGCTGTACTTTCTGCTTTCTAAAAGATGCCTAGGCTTTGTTTAAACCCTCATTTTCTAGAAATGATGTTAAGATAAACCAATGAAAACCAAGAGGGAAAGGAGCAGAAAGTAACTCACAAATACTGAAACAGCAGGAAACTGATGAAACAGAGGCCTCTCTGAACTGGAGTCTGCCACTGGGTCAGTGTGAGTTTTCAATTACTCTGTAAACTTTGAAATTTGTGTTAAATTTTATTAAGTGCTTTACGGAAAAGTTTAAATGAGGTGGAATTTTCTTATAGCAAATTTGCATACCCTTGGAGCATAGAAATAGGTATATGTTTATTCGCATATGTCCAAAATAATACAGGAGCTGGTGCTGCTATATTTGTGGTATTACTGACATGTCTAATTAATGAATGAGTCACTCATAGAATTGTTCTCATTAAAAACAGTTTAAACTTTCTTACTTTGAGAAAGGGCCTATAGCCAATCGTAAAGGATCTATCTTTTCTTCACCTGCTTTACTTCACGGGTTATGTGAATTTGACTGTTCCCTTGAAATGATTCATCACTTAGCTCCCTGGAACCTGCCTGTCTTCTGCTCTTGTTTTTAAGCACTTAGTAAATGGAACAGATTTTCTCTGAGCATTTCCTTTTGCTTTTCTTGTGTTCAGCCACATCAAAATTGGTGATAAAGTTTAACCACAATGACTTGGTCAATATCCATGTAACACTCATTATTTTTCTGACTTGAGTCCTTTCTTTGCACTCCACCAGATATATCCTAAGAGCAGGGATGAAATATTTTTCATATTTGTATGTTCTGTTACAAAAGACCTAATGTACACTCACTAAGTAGGTCCTCAAGATATTTTTGATAGATTGTTGAAGTGAAATGACCTTAGTGTTTACACATATGTTTTTTCCTAACTTACATAACTCTAGCCACCTGCTTTGGGGGTGGGAGCAACATTCTAGAGGGAGACTGTGTACCTAAGCTCCTGGAGAGAACAAAAAACGGTGAGGGGCAAACCTATTAATATTTGGGAGAAATAGGAGGCAGAATGTGGCTCCAAAGGACTGCTTGGACCAACTCACCAAAAAAGAAATATTCTTCCTCATGGTTTGGATTATAAATTAGAAGTGATTTTTGTTTAAGGAGGCAGAGAAGAGGAGGGAAAGGCTGGCAC